>MU762299.1:2652-64466 GCA_026770625.1 Nicotiana glauca | reverse complement strand
TTTTTATATGGTTGGACTCGTGAGAGTACGAGGGTTCTGAAAATATAAAAATTATTCGATTCCGAGACGATGGCTGGAGGGGCATTTTGGTCATTTTACCTATTTTCGCGCCCTAGCTTTAATTTTAATAGTGGAATCTATTGTTTGCAATATTATTGACAATTTGTAATTGAATTGAATAGATTTGGGTCACTTGGAGTCGGATACTCGTGACAAGGGCATCGTTCCCTAGTTGATCTTGTACCGGTTCGAGGTAAGTGACTTGCCTAACCTTGTGTGGGGGACTTCGTCCGTTAGGATGTGATAATTGATAATTGAATGCCTTGTACGTGAGGTGACGAGCGCGTACTTGAGCAAATTGTTGAAACTCGGATTTTTACTTAATTACTTGATTTGGATTCTTTTTCATATTTGTCTTATTTTACTTGCTTTTATAGCCTGTGCTAGTGTAGAAGAGCAGGTTTAATTGATCCAAGCTGCCTATTTGTTTAGATTGTCTTAACTGTGATTACGTGGAGCATGTTAGGCCAGTATTCCTTGATGCCTTGTATTGTTGTACTTAAATTTCTGAATATTGCTCTGATGTTGGTTTCGCATTTACATTGGGACTACGGATGCGGGATTCCGGGGGTTCCCCTTATTTGTTTATTTTGGGACTACGGGTTTGATTCCCGGGAGATCCCCCTGCACTTTTATTTTGGGACTACGGGACGGTATCCCGGGAGATCCCCCTGTACTTTTATTTTGGGACTACGGGACGGTATCCCGGGAGATCCCCATGCACATTGATGATTGGATTACAGGACGGTATCCCGGGAAGTTCCATTGGACAGTTGAGGAAAGGGCTACAGGACGGTATCCTGGAAGACCCTTGTCGGTATTCTTGAAATGTTGCTATATTTACTCTGTGTTTCTGTTGTGTCTTGCAGTATTATATTTCATTGATATGTCTTATCACTTCACTGTGTTCATTAGTTTTCATCAGACTTTTATACTGTTAATCTCTTGCTATTTTATTGTTTTCAGTCTCAGTAGGGCCCTGACCTTTCCTTGTCACTACCTAACCAGGTTAGGCTTGGCACTTACTGAGTACTGCTGTGGTGTACTCACGCCTCTTCTGCGCATGTTTTTCATGTGCAGATCCAGGTGCTTCTGAGCAGGCGTACCATCAGTAGCTGTCAGGGAGCGTATTGGGGACTTGAGGTATGCATCGGCTACGTCCGCAGATCCGCAAAGTCTCCTTCTCATTTTACCCCTAGTTATTAGATGTTATTTCGATCCTTCTTGGTATTAGACTATTATGGTGACTAGAGCAGTGTTAGATCTCTCATAGCCTGTGTTGCCCGTGGGTTTCCGGGTCTTGGAGGTTACTTCAGTGTCTGGTATTAAAGTGTATGTGTCAGGCGGCAATTGTATACATTTTTCATGTTATTTAGTTTTTATTTTAAATTTTGAAATTGTTATTACATCCGCAATGTGTTAGGCTTACCTGGTCGCGAAGACTAGGCGCCGTCATGACGTGTTCACAATTGGTGAACTAGGGTCGTGACATCTAGCCAGGCCAAGTATATTTGCTCGACCTTGCAGCGGTCATACCGCTAGTAATGTGTGGCATGCCAAGTGGGCGGAATAGGTATAAGCTGGCGTTAACCAAACTATCGAAGGACTCGCTCAGTGGTATGATGCTCGATTATATCGAGATATATAAGTGGGACTAAAGACATCCACATAGCTCGACTGCGGGAGAAATAATCTGGCAATCTAGCTATGAGTTAGTCATTGTATGGCCTCCATATGAACTATTTATTAAACACAAGAATTGTGAGTAAACGCAAGACAAATCAAGCATTATTAAACAAACTTAGTTATATATGTACCTTAGCGTCTTCAAGTAAATCTAACAGATCCCTATAATAAGGGAGATGATGTCGAGCCTTGACCTCGCGGGCGTGGCCTCGCCTATCTACCCTCCTCCTAGCTAGTGGTATAAATGGTGGAGACGGTGCATCTGAAACTATCGGTTGCTGTATTTGCCGGAATCGCTCCCAGGCCCAAACCTAATATTGATTGTGGATGTAAAATTTAAGTCATTTTTTACTGTCTCTGTTATAATCATGAAAAGAAATGACTATGTTATCACATGTACTAGCGGTATAAAACCGGTGACATCTCTCACAATGCCTATGGACGACCGGCACAGCTGCCTATAAGGGTAAGCTAGAACAACTTCATCCTATCTGTAATCATGTAACTCATCTAGCCACTCCAGATGATGTAGGAATCGCAAGCTAACTAGGTTTCTCGAAGTGTACGGGAATAGAATACCACTAAACATCAGCAGCAAAAACATCCTCATCTACCGATCGATAGCCTCTGGCGATGAGTCATCGGTAGTCTCCGCGTGCAGCGCCACCAGATGAGTTACCTCCACATCCTCTAACGTGATAGTAGCCTCGCCGATAGGTAGATGAAATATGTGCATCTCCAATCGTCACCGCTCTACGTGATTAGGGACCAATCGAACTGCAAGCGGCCGATATTTATAATCTGGTAAAACACCATCCGTTGAAGCCGTCTAACAGTGCGAGGATGAAGTGGATGGTCCGTAATGAACTCTAAAAAATTGTATATACGTCTAGGGTTGAAGGTCTAGGACATACACTATCCGTCCAAGATGTGTGAAGACCTATGGCCACCCTGGAGCAACAGTAGCTCCCAAATAGCAAGTCCAGGATGCACATGGAAAGCTCCATAATGATATCTGTAAATTGAACAATATTAATTAAAGTATTTTTCTGTTTAATCGTTTAACATCTTTAAATATATTGAGATGTATTTTGTATTAATATCTAGTCAATAATTTTCTATATTATTATTTTATATTAGTTTCTTACATTTTTTTACAAAATTCGGTAGAGTTTTGTTTGAACTCTCATTTTTTTCTTAGATATTTTTGGGTTATAAGAGAATTAAATATTTAATTTTCGTAACTAATCATGATATATTTAATAATTATTTGTATAAAAACACTTAGGTTGATAAATTTTCTATATTATTATTATATATGTTAATTTTTTACATTTTTTTACTAAGCATGGTTTTGTTTGAACTGTCATCTATTTTTCAAATATTGTTGGGTTCATAACTAATTAAGATATATTTTATAATTATTTATATAATAAATTCTTAGGTTGATAAATTTTCTATATTAATATTTTATATGTTAGTTTCATACATTTTTTGACTAAAATTCGGCAGGGTTTTGTTTGAACTGTCATCTTCTTTTTTTAAAGATTTTTGGGTTTTAACAGAATTAAATATTTAATTTTCATAACTAATAATAAATATATATTTAATAATTATTCATATAAAACATACTACTAGCTTCATCCTAAATAATATTCAGTTCATTTCATTCGTAATGATTTGTTTGTTAACTTTTATATTTTGCCCAAAAAACCGGCATCGCCTCTTTTGTAATGTCAACTAATTATTTTATGAATTATATCTAATATTTGATAACTATCTAGTAATACATATATTCCATAATTGAGTACTCTGACCAAGGTAGTTAATGAGGGCACATAATTTTTATTATAGTCAAAAGATACCTAAAGTAAACTAAAGTCACACTATTCTAAATGGCCAAAAACAACATCAACTAATAATAAAAGGAACAATATAACACTAAAGGGTACTAAATAACAATAAAGTCACATATAACACTCAAGTCACATATAACACTAATTATTCAACAAAAGAATAATATAAAATTTTCAAAGTTTTTTCTCATAAATAAACTAATCCGGATAAAAAATATCTATATCAAAAAGCGATCACAAAAGCATACAACACATTAAAAACAACTAATTAGTAATTTATAAATATGAGTTTTACTATAAAAGTAAGTCGTAATACCTCATTTTAGAGTTTTTTGGATTGAGAAAAATTGATGATTTGACCACCAAAATAAGTACTCCATCCATTTCAATTTATGTGAATCTGTTTGAATGGACACAGAGTAAACAAAAAATAAAGACTTTTGAAATTTGTGTTCCTAAACAAGTCAAAAAGGGCCCCATAGTAGTTGTGTGGTTATAATAGCTTCTCATTAAGAGTAGAATTGTAAGTTTAAACTAAATTGTTACCAAATTTAGAAAGAGATCATTCTTTTCGAAACAGACAAAAAAAAAATAGGTTCACATAAACTGGAACAGATGGAGTAATAGAAGAGATCCACTATATGACAACGCCTTGGATCGGGTGTTAGCTCGCTAAAATACTGAGGGGAAATAATTTTTGGGGACGGGTGGTCTCTAATGGAGATTAAAGCTTCAAAAATGGGGGGGGGGGGCGTTTTTGCTGTTCTGTCACGTATAAAAAGGCTGGGCAGTATAGCGCATATATGCGATGCGCTATACCTACCTGTCTTTTCCACTTCAGGTATAGCGCATCCTCATATATGCGCTTTACTTATATTTTGACCGACATTTAATATTCAAATATTTCGCATGGATGGCATGAAACCTTAACGGACAAACATGCCATTAAGGTATAGTGCATGTCATCCATGCACTATAAATAAAATGGTCACATATTATTTTTTACCTATTTTTGTGATTTGAGTCCAAAATTACCACACTTTGATTCCGACTCAGAGCTATAGGGTTTTTCTGATCGTTTGCTTAAGAAAATAAAAGAAAAGCAATAAAAATAACAAACCCAGTAAAATCCGACAAGTGAGGCATGGAAAGGGTAGTATGTGTTCACATACCACAGGCGGATCTAGGAATTGAAATGTATGTGTTCCTACCGTAATTTTAAGTCAATATATTATAATAACTGAATTAAAGAATGATTATCAATATTCAATGTACATTTAGAAATAACAAAACACTTAAAGACAACATATGAATATAAACATTATCATTACAATTGTACTGGACGACTTGTAATATTTTAAAAACGATCAATGATCGCATCATTAGGTACATTTTCAAATATTTCATCCTCTATATAACAAATTAAACAATCATTAAAAAATTCATGACCAAATTCTGCTTCGCAAGTCATTTTTAACGTACTTCATCGAAGAAAAAACTCTTTCAGTAGCGATAAGCAATATCAAACTTAACTTCACAAACAAATAAACAAGTCTCCAAGTCATGCGCAAATTTATTTTAACCAATGTCTCTGAAAGATCTCCAAGTCTTTTCAAGTTAGAGAATTTATTGCCCGCCTCTCGCACATAGTCAATATAGATGTCAAGATCAAAACCAAGATCCTCAAGCATAGAATCAGTGAACTCATTTGGATAGTGTGTAGTAAGTTTCATATTCTTGTCTTTATCATAATTTGCAACAAAATTATCTGGATTAAAACTAGTCATACCAAGAAGTATATCAGTATTTACTTCAGTGAAACGATTTTTAAGCTCCGAAAGTTGCAAATCAATAATAGAATAGCAAACCTCGACACGTAAATTATAAGAATATGTAACACTTGATTTCTTATGCTTTGAATTTCCACGAGCATAATTCATATCCTTTAAGGGGATCACAATACCATGCTTGACACAAAATAAAGAGACATCTTCTACCAAAGAAGCCTATCTAGGATCTCTCATATCTTGCAATTGTCTCTTTGCGAAACCAACAAGCTTCATTGCACTTACAATATCTTGATCTTTTTTTTGCAAAGCCATATTTAAATCATATGTAAGTGCCAATACTTTCAACATGAAATGTAACATATACACAAATTCATAAGATCTTATGTCATCTACTAGACTTTTTGCCATTGATCTCTCATGATAATTTGAACCCTCAATTGCAAGAACTCCAAGTACATGAACAATTGATGGAAATAAACTAATAAAATTACGCACTGTCTTAAAATGAGAACCCCACCGAGTATCACCTGCCCTTTGAAGTCCAAGTTCTTGATTTAAACCACCTCCCGTATGAACTTCACTAAGCACTAGTAGTTCCTCTAATTTTTCTGCTTGATCATCTCGAAGCATCTCCCGACGCTTAAAAGAACCCCAACTATATTTAAAATATTTGCAAGAATATCAAAAAATATTCGGCCTCATAATATTTTTATGTAACAGCTACAAGAGTCAATTGCAATTGATGAGCAAAATAATATATGCAATATGCCGAATGAGTATCATTCATAATCAAAGTTTTAAGACCATTAATTTCTCCTTGCATGTTGTTGATACCCAATTTTTCCCTATATATTTTAAATATGCAAAAATACCTTCAAAATAGCATATATATATATATATATATATATATATATATATATATATATATATGCATGCCCAAGGTTTTAATTATTTTTTACATAATTTTAAGGGTCAAAATCCCCAATAATTATTTTCAAAATTATTGTTTTGATAATTCATCTATTGGATTTCTATACTTATGCCAAAATATGGCTAAGAATATTTTATATATTTTTACAATTACATTAAGTATTTTTAAAGCTAAATTGTATATAATTGCAATGTTAGCCCATTTTAAGATATAATTATATTTTATATGCATAAAATTGGACACTGTATTTTTAAATTGTTAATTATGTATTTTAAATAATTTTTGGACCTTAATTTATTTTTCAAAACTTACCTATTATTGTTTATAAATTAAATAGGAGAAAATTGGCTATTTAAATAACAACCAAATTTGGCTTTCAATTATAGCAAAAATTGGATCCCTTTCCAGCCCAATTTCACACCAAAATCACCCGACCCATACCCTATTAACGCCTACCCAAACCCGGAACCCATTTACCTGGTTAAATTCGGACCGTTTATCTTCCAGATCAACCGTCCAAATGCACCCTTTCCTTTTTAATTTCACCCAATCCCTAACCCTAGTCTCATAATTGAGAGATAGCCGCCCTCAAACTCTCTCATCTCCTCTCTTCTCTCTCGACCTAACCCTAATCGTTTTCAACCGCCGCCTCATTCTCCAGCCTTCTCTGGTGCCAACCCTCAACTCCTAAGCCTCCAATGGGTCTCTCATCGCCTTGCTCATCATCTCTAAGACTTTTAAGGCTCCTTAGCCATGCCGATTTGGACCTAGGGTTTCTGCTTTCGTGTTCGAGGCTTCTCTAGTGTGATTTTAAGCAAAATCACACCATATGTGTTACGTTTTGTGAAGTTTCAATGGGTTCTTTCGATTTTATTTTGAGTTTCCTTTGTGAAACCCTAACTCTCGTCTGAATCTTTCAAGAGTTTTGCTATTTTTTTATGCTTTAGGCCTGTTTCCTTCTACGATTTGCTCGTTCTCGAGTTTCTTCTGGAAGATCCTTTACTTTGAACCGTTTTACTCTCTCTGAAAACTAGGGTTTCTCGGAGTTGTTTTACGCATGTTCTAACTGATTTTTTATGATTAAACCTTTTTCCTTATTTGTTTTGACCAATTTTGTTCTCTTACTGCTTCTAACTTGACTCTATGAAAAGCCCTATTTTAATTTTAAAGATTTTCTTTACTTTGTTTCTATGAATATTAGCATGATTTTCCTTACTTTGCTTCTATGAGTGTTAGCATGCTTTCTTTACTTCATTTCTGTCTGTTAGCCTGCTTATTTGATTCCTGTGATTAGCCTACTTATGTCACTTCTCTGTGACTATGCTCACTTTGTTTGTTTATCTCTTGCTTTTTTCTGTGACTATGCTTTGAATATGTTTTCCTGCTATATTTGTGGACCTCCTCTATTTATATGTTAAAAGTGTAGAGTCATGAATCCCTTTTGATCGATTCTGGTTTCCTTAATTGATGGTGATTGAAAATTTTTCTTTCAAAACCCTAAAAGCATTGTCCCGTCTATTAAGCTGACTGATTTCCTTATCATATTTGCTATGATACTTATTTCTACTGAGTTGTGTCCTTAATTAATGCTTTATGAATTTGGTCCGAATCGAGTACTCTATGCTACTGAATCTTTACTCCTTCTTTATTTAGGCATGCACTAATTTTTCTTCTTGCCTTATATGATATTGAATCTTCCCATTTGATTTGATTCCCTTTATTAAGGGGAATACTGGCCTTAATTTCTTTGACTGACTGATTCTGAGTTCCTTAATTATTGATGGACTTTGATTTTCACCTTTTCTGCTACCTGCTTTTAAACTATAAATGCCTTAGTCTTTCATTAACCTAACACACGAACACAGTAATTCAAAACTCTCTCTCACACAAAAAAGAAAACATTCTTCTGCTCTCTCTTTTCTCTGGTTATTTCCTATTGTTCCAAGTCAGCTGGCTGCAAGCCAAGGCTAATTAATCTACTCTCTTGCCCCCCTCACTTTGTGTTTACTTCTTTACTAATATGTTCTGATTTCAATTCAAGTTTTAAAACAATGTGTTTCTTTTTCTGCTTCATTCCATCGTGTTTCTAGTGTGTTTTCACTTATGGTTTTATTGATTCAACTTGCAATTGATATGCTTACTTCATCAGCATGCTTCTGAATGTCTCCCCTCCCTTAGACTCATCATATTTATAAAATTGTTATTCCCCTTCCTACTATATCCCAAGGTGGCCCTTCTTTACTTGTTTTTTCTTTGGTTTCTAGCATGAACCTCTCTGTGCAAAAATAGTTGGCTATCCATAAGTTACATGATTCTACCTCAGCATATTGCTTGTGACGACCCGGCCAGTCGTCACATGAGTTACCGCTCCGTTTTCCTATTTCTTCTTCTTTATGCTTCGTTATCCGTGTTTTATGTGATCAAGTTGATTAGTTTGCATTCAGAGTGGATTTGGTAAGAAATGAGGCACTTAGTCTCTTTTAAGAAGGTTTAAGTTGGAAAATCCAATTGGATGTTAACTTATGTGTTAGAGGGATCGGATGTGAGTTTCGATGGTTCGGTTAGCTTTGGGAGGTGATTTGTGACTTAGGAGCGTGATCGGAATTGGTTTTGGAGGTCCGGTGTAGAATTAGGCTTAAATCGGCGAAGTTAGTATTTTGGTGACTTCCGGTTGGTAGGTGAGATTTTGATCTGAGGGTCGGAATGGAATTTCGAGAGTTGTTGTAGCTTCATTATGTCATTTGTAATGTGTGTGCAAAATTTTAGGTCATTCGGACGTGGTTTGGTTGGGTTTTTGATCGAAAACGTATTTCGGAAGTTTTTAGAAAACTTAGGCTTGAATTCGATGTGAATTGATGGATTTGGTGTGTTTGATGTGTTTTGATGATTGGAACACGTTTAAATGAGCTTTTAGGATGTGTTGGTGCTTTTGGTTGAGGTCCCGGGGGCCTCGGGTGAGTTTCGGATGGTCAATCGAACCATTTTTGGCTTGTGAGATTGCAGATTTTGCTATTCAGGTGTTGCAGAGTTTTTAGCCTTCGCGATCGCATAGGTGGTGTCGCGATTGCGTTGGAGAAATTTTGGAAGGCAGGAAATTGCTCTTCGCGTTCGCGTTTGAGGATTCGCAATCGCGGAGGGCTAGATGTTTGCTCTTCGCGTTTGCATAAGGTCCCCCGCATTCGCGTATAAGGATTTGTGGGTCAGGGGTCATTGCCCTCCGCGTTCACAGCTGGTGTCTCGCGTTCGCGTAGTTTGGAGAGTGAAAGCATCGCGTTCATAGCAGCAGTATCACGTTCTCATAGGGTTATTTTTGAGAAATTAAAAAGTGTGCTTCGTGTTCGCGAGGATGAGGTCGCAAATGCGATGGAGGAAGTTCATAGCTGGGCAGAAAGTTTATATGTTATTCCATCCGCGATTTTTAGTCATTTTTCCTCCATAGTCAATCATTTTGAGAGCTTTTTGAAGGAGATTCAAGAGGGATTCAAGGAGAATCGATTGGAGGTAAGATTTTTGAACCTAAAACGTGATTTTATTGTGAAATCTATCTAGAAATTCATGGAAACTTGAACAAAAATGGAAGAACTAGGGCTTGGAATTTTGGATTTTTAATTTGGGATTTGAGGGGTCATTTGGACGCCGATTTTGGTGTTCTTTATATGCATAGACTCATGGAGTGATAAGGAACCCGTTGATGTAAAAATTTCTGAGTTTCAAGAAGTGGGTCAGGGGCTCGGATTTTGCTAATTTCAGGATTTTTTATATTTTTTTATTGTTTTCGCTATTGTGACGTATTCGTTCTGAATTTGGATAGATTCGATGCGCGTGGAGGCCGATTTGAGGGGAAAAGGCGTCGCGAGCTAGAGTTTTAGCCGGTTCGAGGTGAGTAATGATTGTAAATGATGTCCTGAGGGTTTAAAACCTTGGATTGCACATCGTAGTGCTATATTGAGGTGAGACACGTGCTCGATGATGAGCGTGGGGTCGTTTACTATTAGGGATTGTGAATAGTTCCATCCTGATTGATGATTTTACCGCGTATTTGACTAAAACTTGTTTGTTATCATCATGACTTGGGTTGATTGCCATATTTGGGCTTCGTGCCAACTATTTAAACCCTCCAGGAAATTTTATCACTATTTCCTCACTGTGTTGACTTATTACTTGAACTCAGTCCTGTTGATATCTATTGTTTTGCAAACTCAACCACTTTTACTCCGATTTGAAACTTAAATGATATGTTAAATAATGTTTTGGGCTCAGAACTTCTGTTTTACTAATGCCCGAGGGGCTTGTGATGATTTTTGACTGAGTGAGGCCGAGGACCATATGTGAGGTTATGCTGAGTGATATGAGGCCGAGGGCCTGAGATACTTTTATATGCCACGAGGTGGCTTGAGTGATGTGAGGCCGAGTGCCGAGTGATGTGAGGTCGAGTGCCGAGAGATGATGCCACGAGGTCGCTTGATATAGCGCTTGGGCCGTAAGGGGCCCCTCCGGAGTATGCACACCCACAGTGAGCGCGGGTACCCATTTGATCTGAGAGTGAGCCCGAGGGATTGATACTATACTGAGAGTGAGCCCGAGGGGCTGATACTGTTTTGAGTGATTGATACTGTGCCTGAGGGGCGGATTTCTACTTGTTATTTACCTGCTAAATTATCTGTTTTACTTGTTTTAAAGAGATTTCATTTGACTTCTTCACTGATTTACTACTTTAGGTGATTTTACTACCTGAAATAAAATTACTTTGTGCCCTTACGTGTTTTCATGCTTTCAGCCATTAATTATGATTATTACTTACTTCGGAGTACTTACATTACACCCAGCACTGTGTGTGCAGATTCAGGCATAGAAGATTCCGCTCCTGAGTGATGATCCTTCCAGTCCAGGCGGTGTTCCAGAGACGACGACGTAGCTGTTGGCGTCCGCAGCCCCCGTGCCTCCCTTATCTTATTATTTTCATATTCTTAGAACTATTATATTAGATTTAGAGCTTAATAGACTTGTATCAGTATTTCTTAGTTGCTCATGACTTGTGACACCCCGGTTTGGGCTGTGTCGGGATGGTTTCTTCTATTGTTATCGCTATTTTCGCAAATTATGGCTATTATATCATGTTTAATAACTATTTATGGTATTTAACTACTTAAAAGAGGTGTTCTATTTTGGTCTGGCTAGCCTTGTCTTCACGAGAGGCATCATCACGATCGGGTTCAGGAATTGGGTCGTGACATTGCTGATTCTATACTTGAGCACTCCTGCAACTATGTGTTTACTTATATAACCTATGAGTCCCCAGCCCCACTACCCCAATTTATGACTGCTGAATCTGCCTTGGTCCTATGTTCCTTGATTATTTGTGAACCTATTTTAGATGTTGCGTTTGGACTATTGCCTGTTACTCTAGTCTCTTTTCAAAACTGTCCCTGTTGTTTTTTCTTATAAAACTATTTAAAACAAGTCTCTTTTTCAAACTGTTCTCCTGCTTAAATCTTTTTTTTCAAACCAATGTCAAAGCACTCTCACTCTACTCTTAGACCACTAAGTTCTGCCCCTTTTTATGTGAGCCTTGCCTTGGGACCCTTGAGCTCCCTCTAAACTTTGACACATGAAAGCTGGCCTTTCCATACAGCACTTACGCTATCTTGGCTATGAAATCTGGGTGTGAGCACTGACCGTAATCCCTTGAGGTCCTTAGGGAACTCTGACACACCCAGATATGAGAAAGGCTATGGAACAATCTTGGCATTTGAGGTGATTTATTACATAACTCAGAGAGGAAGTCCTAATTAGGTGCTGAAAATCTGGGCCTAATTTCAGGCTTTCTGTAGTTTAACTTTTTTTCTCCACTTATGTAATTCGCTTCAGTATTGGTCTGTAATAATCTGTTGTAAACAAGTATTTGGGCTGGCTAGTGAAAAGGGGAGGGTAGTTATACATCCTATCAACATCAATGGGTAGAAACCATGTCTTAGGTTTACATTTCCTATGTGTGCATTAGAATCCATGTGTAGGACCAAATACATGCAAAGCATATCATGTATTAGAAACCATGCTTCTTAGATTCTATTGTTTCAGCATCTCATTTGGCATCACTTTACCACTTAGAAATCCTGCTTTAAGCTAAATAACAACACCAACATAAATTTGTTTCTCATGCACGTCTTGAAGTCACGATGTAACTCTTTGGGCATTTAGAACAATGTTTTAGGAATTCTGCAGTCATTCTGCATTTTCATATATGCACGTTAGATACCCTATTTTAGTATCTTGTTCACGCTCGCTCAGTCACACCTAGTTAAAATACTGATGCATTTAAAGGACATAAGATAGTCTCATGTTTGATTATCATGTTTGAGTGAAACTAGTCACAATCCCTGCATGTCATTGCAACATTTAGAACATCATGCTTTAGGTAAAATAGCTTTCAAATTATTATTTTTAATAATCACTACTAGAAAATAGGCCTATGGCAACGCTGTCAAAATCGTTGCAGTAGATAGGAAAACCGTTGCAATAGTGCTATCGCAACGGTTTAGGGGTTCGTTATAGCAGATCGCGTTGCAATAGATATATGGCAACGGTTCTCTGTACGGTTGCAAAACCGTTACAATAACATATCTAATGCAACGATATGGAAACCGTTGCAATAAATAGGGCGACTGCAACGGTCATTTTACTCTAATGGAACGGGTACAAATCGTTACAACATCTGCTTTGTATCGACATTTGAGGCTATTGCAGGATTGTTCACATCTAATGCAATGGTTTGACAAGGCCTATTGCAATAGTTTGTAGAACCTTTTTTACTGGTTTGTTTAGACTATTGCAACATTTAAAAAAACTAGTTACCTATATCAGTTATATAAATTACGAGAAAACTATTCATAAATAAAATTATAATATGAAATATTCAAGTAGTGATACCCGTAAAGGCAAAATATATAATATTCTTTGAGAATTCAAGAGTTAGCATACATAAGTCTGTAAAATATTCAAAAATAAAAGATTCCTAGAACATCCGAAGTTCTAGCAACAATCAACCAATACTGTAGAAGGTCTTCACTGGATATGTGTATCCTTTTATTCATTTGCGCACGTACAAAAGAAAATAAATAAATATTCATAAATATTTCACAAAAGAATTTATTCTCTCTATATATATTTCTAGTGTGTATTATATCTACATATTACCAGTCAACTTCACAGACACTACACAAGTATTTAAATTGATCATAACATATGCTTTATTAGCTTATTAGAACAAAACAAAATCCAATAACCACAAAGCACTCACTCAGTATCTTTCACTTCTCTTGAACTGAAAGTGCCTTAAGTTATTAAAGAATTAAATTTTATCAGAAACATCAATTCAATAGACCACTTTAAACATGAAAATTCAAATAATAAAGTATAAAATTAACTTGAACTGGAATTCAGAATAACCCCAACTAAGGTGGGCAAGGAGTTTCAAATCACAACTGAAGGAGAAACTAATGTGCTAGCGATGTTTCCAAATGGGAGCTAAACCTGGTTCTATAGAGTAGACTTTATTATAGCAAAATAAAGATGTGAATGTCTAAATCAGCCACAAAATACATATAAAGGAGGACATGTTGCAACCAAAGGTCAAAAATGAAGTTCCTTAATAACGACTAAACATGGTGCAATGGAGGTAGGAATTTATAGAAATAAACATCTGAACTAAGGAAATACACCAGTAAATGCAAGCCAGAAATAATGATAAAAATATAAAGACCTAAAGCAAAATACAGCAGAAATAATACAGCTACTTTGCCACATCAAAATCATTTCTGACATTTACATAAGAATATCACCGTATTTTCAGCTACATAGGTCGCTTCAGTCATGTTAATTGAGATTTTGCATGACTCATAGAATTAAATTTAGACTTTTTTGTTGAATAGTTGTGAAAATGAATAAAAGCAATTCAAATAAAATTATCTTCAAGCAACTGATAATATCACATGTTTTTGACCCCATAACTTCTGTATTATAAGCAAATCCACACCAAGCATGCTCCAAAAGATTACGAACCACCAAACTAGTCTATGAAAAAATCTTACAAAGTAATTTGGACATAATCATTTTATAATCCTTTTAAAGAACGCTAAATTACTAGTGAAATTGATTCTAAGAGGATGGATCATATATAATATTTAAAATAGTAATGCATTAATGAGATGACGTCCAATACCTACTGCAAAACTATAGAGTCCATCTAGTACCTGTCAATTGAAGTCAATTCTATCCCTCACAGAATCACCCGTATATACTGCAAAGTGCGAACGATTCAGTTATGAACAAGGACACAAGTATGGATATTTATCAACTGTATAGATGATGTCGGACACTAAATAATTAAATTATGTGTCTCTAACTAAATTGAAAAACAAAAGTTTTGGACAGTCTGGCACATGTACTTTATTCCACTTCGAACACACTCAATCGAAAGAGTTATTTGAGGTTCAAAATTAAAAATGAGCAAAGAGATTCCAGAGTTAGAGATACCTTGTTTCAGAAGGGCTGTCTTTATAACTAACAGTTCTCTAGTACTCTTGATATGCTACTGCTTGGACTAGCCCCATATTAATTTTTAGAAATCAGACATATCATTCCTATGTTAAAGCAAAAGAAAAAAGTAACTTTCAGCTCAAAAATTTTGAAAACAATTAAACAACTTAGAAGCATTTTATGAATTGACATATAATCTTAGAGCAACAAATAAAATATGATAGAGCAAACATATGTCCCTTCATGACCATTTTGTCCATAATAAATTACAGTTTTACCTACTTCACAGTTCAATACTAGTGCTAGAATTAACAATAGTGGAATATAAGCTTGCAAAAGAGATGTATTGGTTTCATATTTTTAGTTTACTTTTAGCATCCGATTCTTTATTTTCTAAACATAGAAAATGATTCATGACTTATATAGGAGAGGTTGACATGAATTTAAATAACTGAAAGAAATTATCTATTTTACCATTAGAAATCTAGAAGCCTTGTTATCATTTTTCAATACAAAATATGTATGACTAACAATTTAATCTTTAACTGCTACACAAAGTTAAATAAACAATAAAGTTGCTTGTGCATGTAAAAAGATACTTTACGCTTAGAAGTCTCTATCTGTGTGAGCTTGAGATATTTAAAGGGTCTTTTGTTTGCTTGACTTAAATCAATTCCTATATCATCTAGTATTTTTAGATCCATAAATTACCTGAGGTGCCTCTTCTACTAAAGGGAATCCGAACAAAAAAGAATGAAAAATAAAGATAAAAATTAAATCTTTAGCAAAAACAAAAAGAAATAGGACATATATTCAGTTAGTTTTCTTTAGAAAAATTAATTTACTGAATTTAATATTTGTTCTTGTTGCTATGCTATTGAGGTCCTTGTACGATATTATGTCATTAGACTCAAAAATATTGTTCAAATGAAATGGTACGATATATGAAACATAAGCATTCAATTCCGCAGTATTTCTGCCCTCCAACCAAAAAGGTAAAACAAACAAATTATAAAGCACTGAATATATATGTAGAATAAATTAAAGATTTCACTTCAAAAAGTTTCCAACAAAGGTTATTAGTAATTTAAGAAATACAAAATACCTTAGAGAAATGAGAAATCTAAACACCAAGCACAAGATACAAAGATCTACAAAGTCAAAAATGATGTAGAGAAAATAACAATGAATAACAGAGAAAAATACCTTGGTACCCTAAGTCCTAGCGACAAGGGTATTACAGACAATCTAAGAAGCAATTTCTACTGGGTTTTCTCCATTCGTCCAGCTCTAACCAGATCCCATTTTTGTGCGTGAGGAGGAAGCTTTAGAGAAGCGGCAAGGGTGTTTTCTTGACTCGACGTCTTCTCTATTTGCCAGATTCAATGACTTCGGTTAGGGTTTGTGGCCAACATCAATGAGAGGAAGCTATTGGAAGGCGTGTTCTTTGCCAGAGATGTGGTCTTGCGCCCTTGCTGGAGATGTCTCCATCGCTAGAGCTATTGGGACTGGTTTGCCGGAGCTTTTGGACAGTACTTTTAGGAATAGAGAGTTGGGGGTTCGATGTCTTTTAGGAAAGAATGACTTTGGAAAATTAGAGGAGGTTTCTTTGTTCTTTATTTTTTTTAAAAGTTCGGATGGACCTAGGTTGGGGTTAAGAAAATTATTAGAGGGAAAATAAGGAGGGAAATAAAAAGGGTCCCAATATACTAATTTTTTCAGGGAAACCGTCGCTACAAAGATCTCTATTACAACGCTTACCGCAACCGTTGCAGTAGACGCATCTGTGGCAACGTTTAATAAACTATCGTGACGGTTCTATTTCAGAAGTGTTTCAATAGGGCTTAAAGTCTATTGTAACGCGTAGAACCGTTGCAATAGATATTTTATTGCAACAGTTGTAAAACCGTTGCAACAAAATTATTGCAATAGGCTTATTTTTTGGTAGTGAATTCTGGTAACTGTTGCATATTATTTTACGCATAGGCAAGTCTTAGGTAATCAATAAAATAAAAATCAGAACCGTCTTTGCGATTAATGTTTAACTGTCCGCATGTTAAAAATTAGTAGGCAAGCTTGCTTAGGACTTCTTCTCTAAGTCATGTAATAAATCCGACTCTGCTGTTATCACTTAGATACCATGCTTCGGATCTAAATAATGCCCTTATTTGTGTTTGAGTCATGCTGTTTTACATGCATCATCTGTGGAGGTGAACCTGAGCCCTTATCTACTATTTCATGCCTTTTATTTGCTAAAGTCACATGTGTTCTTACTTTTTGCCTTAGTATTTTCTCCTTTAAAACCTTAGGGGTGTGTCTAGAACTATCTATGAGTAGAGGTCCTAAAATTCCTCCAGGGCCATTAAGAAGGGACGGATAACAGCGTGCAATAGAGATCGTTGACCAAACACTCGCATTGCATGACCACTAAGGAGATAGGAGGGTAGACATGGATATGATGATCGGTGCGCTAATGCCACTTGTAGCCCTTTTTCTAAGGAGTGATTACCGGGCATTGTACTAATGTGATCCTATAGGCTAACCAACCTAAGACACCTCTTTACATTCACAAATATGCTTAAATTGTACTCCTTTTCAAAATCTAGCTTTTCATTAACTATTTTTTTCAAACATCTGTGTATTTAAACTTAAATTCCCTACTATTTGAGACATACTTATTTATTTGCTAATTGTACAAATTCACAAAAACTGTTTGGCCGGGAACCATACTATTTGATCCTGAGAGGTGCCTAACACCTTCCCCTTAGGATAATTTCAAGCCCTTACCTTATATCTGGTTATCAAACGTAGTTATAAATGAATCATAGGGCACCTTAAATCGTTAGGTGGCGAATCTTCAAAAATGCAAACCCCCTTTCCAAAAGAAAAGAGTTGTCCCAACCAAATACCATAAACCAGATTTTACGAAAAAAAAAGGGGCGCGACAGTATGGCGGCTCTGCTGGGGATATTTAGGCTTTTACCATTTCATACAGCTTTTGTGAATTTGTACCCCCTTATGTGTAATTATTTGTTTAATTCCTCTAAGCGTTTAATTTCTTCTTCACAAGCAAAACTGATATATCTTTATTTTTTCCTTCCTTTATAACTGCTTTAAATTTTAAAACTGTTGTATTATCGCTTTCTTAACGTGCAAATATATGCCAACATGCTTTTAATTATTGCATAATCATGATCAACATCATACTCCACTCGTGCCAAACAAATACTATAGCAACGCATGATGAGTGGTTGCGCCCTTCCTATATCATTACCCCCATAAATTCGGAAAGGCTTATTTGTGGTAAAACTAGTCGATCGGCGGTGCAATCGACAGTTCCGTGCCTTCCCCCTTCAGTTGTCCGCTAAGGGGTACCAGTCTAAAACCTCATTGAAACCTTACTCTATTTAAATTGCACATGTATCATGGTCAAACCTAGCCAGGTCAGTTATGCTATCCACATAATGATTCTTTAAGATAGCCTTGTCCAAAAGTCTACTGGGTTTTCCTAAACCCAAAAGGACATCATCACGTTCTGTGCATATATTTGGAGAACTAAATACCGATATACTAATCATAAATGTATAAATAGTCAAGTCTGGTGGGGGTGAGGTCTAACTCTTTTGTCTTGTAGAAAATGAGGCACGAGGTCCCTAGCTTCAGAATGGTTAACATACCCCCCACTCTTGCTAGACTGGTGGAGGAATCTTCCATCGGATGATCAAATCAATGAATGGAAAGAAAGAGCCGTCAAGACTAGCGAAAAGCTAGATTATTTGGAATACAGCCTATTAGAATTGGAAGGAAAAGTGAGCAAAAGAATCAACGACTGCCGGAGCGCTGAAAGAAACGAAGAAGGACATCTAGTGAAGGTGTTCTTACTAATGAGCCTGCGCGAGCTGGAGGATTTGATCAACGAGAAGATTCAACCTGAGGAAGGTCCTTCTGGGACCAAATAGGCTAAAATAATTATTTTTGCTTTTTCTTAAGATGTAACAAGGCCAAGTGCCAATTGTAACTCATTTTTATCATTATCTTTTTGGGATTCATTTGCTCTTACATTATGAAATGAAGAATCTATTGTCATTCTAAGTTATCCAAATCAATTTTGTCACTAGGCCTACCTCGGGCATAAAGAGGTTCTCAAATTAGGACACGCTTTACATTCCCACTCTACGTGTTTAAATATTGCAATACTTTTTTATAATCCTCATTAACTTGATTACCTTTTGTTTTTTTTTGTTTTTTTTTATTCCCCTCCCCAAAGGTTAGTTCGTTCACTCTGGCATTATCATCCTATTTCACAAGATCCAGGGGCCCTCCACCCACTCCTCTTCTTAGTCCCATTATAGGCAAGAATAAAATGGAAGATTTAAACAACATCAGGAAGGAGAACAAAGCTGAATGGGTAGAGGCCACTGATGACCAGGGTATTCGTGTTCCTAATGAGAATGTGTCACAGCTTGAACAGAAACTGTTGAAATTCCAGGAAGAGCTCGATCAGGTTCGAAATCTGGTAAACCTGTCATTTTCCCTCAACACCCCAAATATCAACTTCCCTAACACTCAAAACCCTACACCTCCTCAAAATATCCCAAAACAACATAATCATCCCGTACCTCACCATCACGCTACTCCACTATACAACCAATGTAATACCTGCCATACCCCAAACAACACTCCATTACTCATCCCAGAACCTCAGAACTCCACAAACGACCATTTCCACACCCATACACCAGGCCACCATAACACTTTTATCTACGTGGAGACCATGCCACACTCCACCCAACCTATCTCATGCACACCTGAGTTTGATGAAAAGGATCTGCTTATCAGGAACTTGGCTGAGGAACTTAAGAAACTAACCAGCCGGATTCAGGGCATTGAGGGAAGCAAAGGAATCAATGGGCTAAACTATGAGGACCTTTGCATACAACCTGATGTCAAACTGCTTGAGGGGTGCAAACCTCCTAAGTTCAAAATGTTTGATGGTATGGGTGACCCAAGGGTCCATCTTAGGACATATTGCGACAAGCTGGTTGGAGTAGGGAAGGATGAAAGGATCCGCATGAAGCTGCTCATGAGGAGTTTGAAAGGAGATGCATTGTCTTGGTACATCAGCCAAGATCCCAAGAAGTGGTCAAGCTGGGTGAGCATGGGATCTGACTTTATGGACAGATTCAGGATTAATACAGAGAATGCACCAGACGTGTTCTATATCCAGAATTTGTAAAAGAAGCCCATGGAGACATTTCGCGACTATGCTACTCGCTGGAGTTCCGAAGCTGCTAAGGTCAGACTTGCCTTAGAAGAAGAGCAAATAAACAAGTTCTTTGTCCAGGCTCAGGACCTGCAGTACTATGAACGACTGATGATGATTGAGAACTACAAGTTCTCCGACATTATCAAATTAGGTGAAAGAATTGAAGAGGGTATTAAAAGTGGTATGGTCACAAATTTTGAAGCTTTGCAAGCTACAAATAAGGCTTTACAGTCCGGTGGTGTGTCCAAGAAAAGGGACATGGGGTCCGTGATGGTTGAACAGAGGACCAAGTCTCCCATCAAATACAAAACTTACCCAACACCTCCACTCACATATTAGCCAACCCCAAATTACCAAGCACCCTTACCCTCGTACCAAACTCCTCCATCAACTTATCAATCATCTCCACCTCCTACATATCAACCTACTTCACCCAGTTACTCCCAACCCACTCATGTCTACCACACTTATAATTCTCAACCATACCATTATCAATCACCCCCTGTACGCCAAAACTTCCCTAGACCTCGACCTAATTTTGATCGCAGACCTCCAAAACAATATACCGCCATCGCTGAACCCATCAACCAGTTGTATTAGAAGCTCAAAGTTACTGGTTATGTCACCCTCATACCTGCTGCAACCCCTGAGAATCCTTCTCAATGGGTTAACCTAAATAAGTCTTGTGCATACCACTCCGGCATGAAAGGGCACACCATCGATGAATGTTAGTCTTTGAAAGACAAAATATAGTCTTTGATTGATAACAAGATCATTGTGGCAAAGGAACCCGCTCCAAACATCCGCAACAATCCTCTGCCAGACCATAAGAGTGGAGGTATCCACATGATTGAAGTAGAAGATGACTAGAATCCCGAGGGATCAATCGGGTTAATCGCAGAAGGTGATGACCCAAAGAAAACGACAGTTACTCTCAATCCAATCATAGTCCAGATCCAGCCATCTGAGGACGTTGCGGTAAATATATCTATACCTCTTGAGTTTGAAGCAGCGCCACCCACAATGACAAATTGAGGTTGAATTCGTGTCTCTGTCGAATGCACCCGCACCATTTGAGGTTGCAGCCTTGCCACCCAAGGCACATGTTCCATTCGAAGTAAGGATAGCCGCGCCGATCCCAGTGGTGATGTCAACCACGCCACCCTTCTATACAAATTCTATACCCTGGGACTATACAGTCAAGGCGAGAAGGAAGGTCAAGGTCAGGATTGAAGAAACTATAGCAGCACAGGGTATGATAAGAACTGGTAGAGTCTATACCCTCGAAAATCTAGCTGAATTAAGCAAGCACGCCTCCAATTGGCCACTCCTCATTGAGACAGGCCCGGACGACCTTTGGAGGAAAGTACAGGCCAAAGAGTATTCGGTTATCGAATAGTTGAACAAGACGCTAGCATAAATATCCATTCTCTCTTTGCTGCAAAATTCTGAGACGCACAGGAATGCTTTGTTAAAGGTGCTGAATGAAGCGTACGTACCAAATAACATCACTAGCAGGGAAGTGGCTAATATGGTAGGATAGGTGTAGGAAAGCCATAAGATCACCTTTCATGAGGACGAGCTACCACCTGAAATGCTGGGGCACAACAAAGCACTGCATATCACTGTGCAATGCGAAGATTATTTCATCACCAGAATCCTAGTCGATGGAGGTTCTAGTCTTAAACTTTGTCCGCTGGTAACGCTCAAGAAATTGGGTACAGGGTTGCATGAGATAAATGATGGAGCAATCAATGTGAAAGCTTTTGATGGTTCTCAGAGGTCCACCATTTGTGAGATTAGTCTATGCCTGTAGATGGGACCAACCTGGTTCGAGGTCGATTTCCAGGTAATAGATGTACCAGCGTCTTACAACTTGCTGCTGAGATGGCCATGGATCTATGCTACTGGGGCCGTAGCGTCAACGCTGCATCAGGCAGTAAAGTTCGAATGGAATCACCAGGAAGTGATCATTCACGGCGATGGTAGCAACCCTATATAAAATCGCCAGACCATTCCGGCGATCGAGGGAAAAAGGAAGTTGGGTGGGGAAACTTACCACCATATTGAGCGGGCTAATGTTATCGACAAAGAAAAATGGTAGGATAGCAAAATCGAGAGTATTACTGAGTTGGAGTGGGTACGAGCCTAGCAAAGGGCTCGTCAAGAATCTCCAAGGAATCTCTAAACCTGTAAAACTCAAGAAACATGGTACTACCTTCGGTTTGGGATATGAATACACCTGGGAAGAATTCAATAGTTGGTCGCCACCATGTCGCGGTCCTTACCACCCACTAGAGCAGTCAATACCGCATCTGGAGAAGGCCTTCCAACAGGCCGACATTATTTATGGGTTAGATGAGGAAGAAGCACTTGCAGTAGTGAGGAACCTATTTCTAGAGGACGGTGAAATGGACTGTTGCATTATTCTCGAGAAGGAGGGAGAGGAAGGCCCTTCCATACAAGCTGTAAGCAAGGGGGCACAGCTCAAGAATTAGACCATCAGGACAACCAAAGCATGACGAGCCTCGGGGTAGCAAGGCAAAAACAAGCATTATTCACTGTTTTATTTAGTAAATGATTTTCTTTTCACATTTTTAAATTCCCGCAATAAGATCTTCGATGTTCAAAACAATTATTCAATTTATCAAAAGCATTTTTGATTTTTCTTATGAATTAATATTTATTTGTATTGTTTTCTCTCATTACTTTACCTATACAACATTACTATTACTTGTCTTGATGAACCAATGACTGTGACATGCAATGAGACAATGCAACAAACGGATATGGATTTAGAGAAAGACGACATACCTGACGAGATTGTCAAAGAAGTTGAAAACTTGTCCAACCTGGAAGAGATCGAAATTGTCAACCTGGGAGATGTAGAAAACATCAAGGAAATGGGAATCAGCATTCACCTATTGCCATCGGAGAAGAAAGAATACACAGAATTTCTAAAGGAGTATGAGGACATATTCGTTTGGTTGTATGATGACATGACTGGTCTGAGTACGTCTATTGTGGCTCACACCAATCGAGCATGCCGCTTCCAACGGACACAGGTTCATTCTAGTAGCCATCGACTATTTCACTAAATGGGTCGAAGCAGCATCTTACAAAGCAGTGACTAAGAAATTTGTGGCAGACTTTGTCCGCGACCGCATTATTTGTCGATTCGGAATTCTAGAGTCAATCATTACTGATAATGGCTCCAACCTCAACAACGACTTGATGAAAGCTATGTGCGAAACCTTAAAGATCAAACACAATAATTCCACATCCTACAGACCTCGGATGAATGGAGTTGTGGAAGCCGCCAACAAGAATATCAAGAAGATATTGAGGAAAATAATAAAAAATCAGAGACAGTGGCACGAGAAGTTATCATTTGCTCTGCTGGTCTATCACACCACAGTCCACACATCAACCGAGGCAACCCCCTATATGCTGGTTTAGGGTACAGAGGCTGTCATTCCCACTGAGGTAGAAATTCCTTCCATAAGGATCATACAAGAAGTTGAGCTCGACGACGCAGAGTGGGTGAAAAGTCGTTATGCGAAATTAGCCCTTATAGACGGAAAGAGAATGAATGCAGTTTGCCATGGTCAACTCTACCAGAATAGAATGTCTAGAGCCTTCAAAAAAAGAGTCAAGCCAAGACAATTCACACCGAGGCAGCTGGTGTTAAAGAAAATTTTTCCACATCAAGATGAATTTTGCCAAAGGGAATTTCTCTCATAACTGGCAGGGTCCATACATGATTCACCGGGTTTTGACAGGAGGAGCCCTCATACTTGCAGAAATGGACAGAGAAGTTTGACCAAAGACGATCAATTCAGATGCAGTCAAGTGTTACTATGTGTAATCTTTATGCTTTCTTTATATAATGTAAATTGAACTACGCCTGACTTGATTCCTATTTAAGAGGGGATACATAGGCAGCCCTATGGGTTCGGTCACAATTCAATAAAAATTTCATTTCCCCCAACAATTGGAAACTGTGGCAGAATTTTGAAGAGGACCCTCAAAATTTCGAAGTAATTTCAGCCGATCGTCGCACGAGCAACAGTCATAAATGTTAACCCATCAAACTGGGGCAAAATTTTGAGGAGTACCCTCAAAATTCTGTAGCAAGAGAAGCTGCAATGTCCTGAACCACGTCACAGTCGTCGGTTCATCTAAAAGCTATTTTTAATTATATATTTATGTCATACTTTTACAAAATCATGCATGTTTATTATTGAAACTGCTTTGTTAGAAACTCTATCCCAATGATACAAACGTATCACCAGATCAAAGCCGAACGAGTCAAGCAAATCCAGCGGGGATACGAGCTAACCTCCCCCTTTACAAAACTCATGATTTTTCTTTGGATGCAGGCACTAGAATTGCGAAATCCTTAAATATACTATACGCCCAGGGGACAAACATTGTTCTCAGAACCGTTACGCTTGCCAACATTTTCTATCAGCACACACCAGTAATGCTCTGTAGTCAGAATGCTCCCAGTAATTACAATGCCACAATCTGCTATCAGCTAAGAAAACTCTACTGTCATTTGTTATTTTATTTCTTGCATAAGGCTAATATTCTGCCTTCCGAGACTAAACGATGTCTCCATCTGCATCTGCATTGCATAAGGCTACCATTCTGCCTTCCAATTTGCATAAGGCTACTATTCTACCTTCCGAGACTAAACGTTATCTCCATTTGCATCTACATTGCATAAGGCTACCATTCTGCCTTCCAATTTGCATAAGGCTACCATTCTGCCTTCCGAGACTAACGCTGTCTCCATTTACATCTGCATTGCATAAGGCTACCATTCTGCCTTCCAATTTGCATAAGGCTACCATTCTACCTTCCGAGACTAAACGTTGTCTCCATCTGCATTTGCTTTGTATGGGGTTACCATTCTGCCTTCCGAGGTTAAGCTCTATCCCCATCTGCATCTGCTTTGCATAAGGCTACCATTCTTCCTTCCGAGGTTAAGCTCTACCTCCATCTGCATTCGCATCTTTGCATAAGGCTACTCTCCTACCTTTCGAGGCTAGAATCTGGCTCTAGTTTTCCTCAAAACTAAGTGCTATCTCAAGCACTATTTATCTCGCTTCTCTTACGGGCTAAGCTATGCCCTTCAATTCGCAGGACTGAGCTCTGTCTTGTCCGCATCATACTACTGCATCCTTCATCAGCTGAAATATCGCTAACTCATCCGAAGGCGTCATCGTCCGGAGGCATCATCTTCATAGCCTGAGAACACCATGTCATGGCTTGAGGATCTTTTTCAATCTTTTGCATATCATTATTCAAAGGCGTCATGGTTCGCAGGCACCATCCTCATAGCCCGAGAACATCATTTCATGGCCTGCGAATCCTACACCAAACAACCCATGGCCCAAGACATCATGGTCTGAGGATGCCATTCCTAACCGTCCAAAGACAACATTCATGGTCCAACGGGAATTTGCATCATGTTTAAATTATGTAGTATATGCTTGTATCGTTTATTGGCAGGTAACCTACTGAGCAATGGCGACCCCATCAGGAGTAACCCGCTCCAGTTTCCTAGCCATATCAAACCTCACCATTCCCGTAAATCATTCACTCCCCGGCCCTAGATGTTTCGTCCGCTCCTGAGATGACTTCACCGGTATACTTCGTCGATGAATCCAGAACTACACATGGCCTGATTCCTGTAGAACCAGGAATATGTAGGCAAATCAGAAGCCAGGGTGCGGCCTAATTTCTCAAACCGTTTAGCTCGATCAAAATTGGCCATTATTTCTTTACCCGAAAATTCTTTCATCCTTCCCGGGTAAAGAGGGGCAGCCGTTGATACCCGATTTTTCTCTATATATTTTAAAGATGCAAAAATACCTTCAAAATAGCATATATAAGAATACCCAAGGTTTTTATTATTTTTTCCATAATTTTAAGTGTTTAAATTGATTTATTTTCTCCCTTTTTATCCATAAAATTCCCAATAATTATTTTAAAAATTATTGTTTTGATAATTCATCTATTGGATTTATATATTTATGCCAAAATATGGCTAAGTTAATTTTTATATATTTTTATAATTACATTTAGTATTTTTAAAGCTAAATTGTATATAATTTCAATGTTAGTCCATTTTAAGATATAATTATATTTTATATGTATAAAATTGGACCCTGTATTTTTAAATTATTTATATATTTAAAATCATTTTGGCACCTTAATTTATTTTCCAGAAATTACCAATTATATTTTATAAATTAAATAGGGGAAAATTTGCTATTTAAATAATAGCCAAATTTGACTTTCAATTATAGCCAAAATTGGACCCCTTTCCAGCCCAATTTCACACCCAAATCACCCAACCCATACCCTATTAATGCCTACCCAAACCCGGAACCCATTTACCCGGTTAAATTCGGACCGTTGATCTCCCAAATCAACGATCCAAACTCACCATTTCCTTTTTACTTTCACCCGACCCCTAACCCTAGTCTCATAATTCAGAGACAACCGGCCTCAAACTCTCTCATCTCCTCTCTTCTCTCTCGACTTAACCCTAATTGTCTTCAAATGCCGCCTCATTCATATGTGTTACGTTTTGTGAAGTTTCAACGGGTTCTTTCGATTTTATTTGGGATTCCTTTGTGAAACCCTAACTCTCGTCTGAATATTTCAAGAGTTGTGCTATTTTTTTATACTTTAGGCATGTTTCCTTCTACGATTTGCTCATGCTCGAATTTCTTCTATAAGATCCTTTACTTTGAACCGTTTTACTCTCTCTGAAAATTAGGGTTTCTCGGAGTTCTTTTACGCATGTTCTGATTTCTTTATGATTAAACCTTTTTTCTTATTTTTCTTGATCATTTTGTGCTCTTACTGCTTTTAACTTGACTCTATTAAAAGCCCTATTCTTTTTAAGATTTTCTTTACTTTGTTTCTATGAATGTTAGCATGATTTTCCTTACTTTGCTTCTAAGAGTGTTAGCATGCTTTCTTTACTTCATTTCTGTGTGTTAGCCTTCTTACTTGAGTCCTGTGATTAGCCTACTTATGTCACTTCTCTGTAACTATAATCACTTTATTTGTTCATCTCTTGCTTCTTTCTGTGACTATGCTTTGAATATGTTTTCCTGCTACGTCTGTGGACCTCCTTTATTTATATGTTGAGAGTACAGAGTCATGAATCCCTTTTAATTGATTCTGGTTTCCTTAATTGATGGTGATTGGAAATTTTTCTTTCAAAACCTTAAAAGCTTTGCCCCGTCTGTTAAGCTGACTGATTTTCTTAGCATATTTGCTATGATACTTATTTCTACTGAGTTGTGTCCTTAATCAAGGCTTTATGAATTTGGTCCTAATCGACTACTCAATGCTATTGAATATTAACTCCTTCCTTATTTAGGCATGCACTGATTTTTCTTCTTGCCTTATATGATATTGAATCTTCCCGTTTGATTTAATTCCCTTGACTTAAGGGGAATAGTGGCCTTGATTTCTTGACTGACTGATTCTGAGTTCCTTGATTATTGATCGACTTTGATTTTCACCTTATTTTCTACCTGCTTTCAAACTATAAATGCCTTAGTCTTTCATTAACACAACACACAAATAGAGTAATTCAAAACCCTCTCTCACACAAAAAAGAAAACATTCTTCTGCTCTCTCTTTTCTCTGGTTATTTTCTATTGTTCTAAGTCAGCCGGCTGCAAGCAAGGCTGATTACTCTACTCTCTTGCCCCCCTCACTTTGTGTTTACTTCTTTACTGGTATGTTCTAATTCAATTCAAGTTTCAAAAAATGTGTTTCTTTTTCTACTTCATTCCATCTTGTTTCTAGTATGTTTTCACTTACGGTTTTGTTGATTCAACTTGCAGTTGATATGTTTACTTCATCAGCATGCTTCTGAACGTCTCCCCTCCCTTAGACTCATCATGTTTATAAAATTGTTATTCTCCTTCCTACTATACCCCAGGGTGTCCCTTCTTTATTTGTATTTGCTTTAGTGTCTAGCATGAACCTCTCTATGCAAAAATAGTTGGCTATCCACAAGTTACATGATTCTGTGTTCTCTAACTCCTCAGCATATTGATGATTCTATACTTGAGCACTCCTGCAACTATGTGTTTACTTATGTAACCTATGTTTCCCCAAGCCCACTACCCCCAGAACCTGCCTTGGTCCTATGTTCCTTGATTATGTGTGAACCTGTTTTAGGATCTGTGTTTGGACTATTGCCTGTTACTCTACTCTCTCTTCAAAACGGTCACTGTTGTTTTTTTTACAAAACTATTTCTAACAAGTCTTTTTTTCAAATTGTTCTCCTACTTAAATCTTTTTTTTCAAAACTATGTTAAAGCACTCTCAATCTACTCTTATACCACAAAGTTCTGCCCCTTTTATGTGAGCCTTGCCTTGGGACCCTTGAGCTCCCTCTGAACTTGGACACATGAAAGTTGGCCTTTCCACACTGCACTTACGCTTTCTTGGCTATGAAGTTTGGGTGTGAGCATTGACCGGGATCCCTTGAGGTCCTTAGGAAACCCTGACAGACCCAGATATGAGAAAGGCTATGGAACAATCTTGACATTTGAGGTGATTTATTACATAACTCAGAGAGGAAGTCCTAATCAGGTGCTGAAAATCTGGGTCTTATTTCAGGCTCTCTATAGTTTAACTTTTTATTTTTCTTTTCTACTTATGTAATACACTTCAGTATTGGTCTGTAATATGTTATTAACAAGTATTGGGGATGGCTAGTAAAAAGGGGAGGGCAATTATACATGTTATCAACATCAATGGGTAGAAACCATGTCTTAGGTTTACATTTCCTATGTGTGAATTGGAATCCATATGTAGGACCAAATACATGTAAAGCATATCATGTATTAGAAACCATGCTTCTTAGGTTCTAGAGTTTCATCATCTCATTCGGCATCACTTTATCACTTAGAAATCCTGCTTTAACCTAAATAACAGCATCAACATAAAATTGTTGCTCCTGCACGTCTTGAAGTCATTTTGTAACTCTTTGGGCATTTAGAAACCATGTTTTAGTAATTCTGCAGTCATTCTGCGTTTTTATATATGCACGTTAGATACCCTATTTTAGGATCTTGTTCATGCTCACTTAGTCACACCTAGTTAAAATACGGGTGCATGAAAAAGGACATAAGATAGTCTCATGTTTGAGTGAAATTGGTCACAATCCCTGCATGTCATTGCAACATTTAGAACAACATTCTTTAGGTAAAATAGTTTCCAAACTATATCTTTTAATAATTTTGGTAACTGATGCATACTATTTTACGCTTAGGCAAGACTTAGGTAATGAATTTTAAAACAAAAACCAGAACCGTCTTTGCGATTAATGTTTAACTGTCAGCATGTTATAAATTAGTAGGCAAGCTTGCTTAGGACTTCTTTTTTGAGTCATGTGATAAATCTGACTCTGCTGTTATCACTTAGATACCATGCTTAGGATCTAAATATTCCCTTTATTTGTGTTTGAGTCGTGCTTTTTTACATGCATCATCTGTGGAGGTGAACCTTAGCCCTAATCTACTATTTCATGCCTTTTATTTGCTAAAGTCCTATGTTTTCTTGCTTGTCGCCTTAGTATTTTCTCCTTTAAAACCTTAGGGGTCTATCTAGAACTACATATAGGTAGAGGTCCTAAAATTCCTCCAGGGCCATTAAGAAGGGACGGGTAACATCACGTAATAAAGATCGTTGACCAAACACTCGCTTTGCATGACCACTAAAGAGATGGGAGGGTACACATGGATATGATGACCTGTGCGCTAATGCCATGCGTAGCCCCTTTTCTAAGGAGTGATTACCGGGCATTGTACTGATATGATCCTTTAGGCTAACCAACCTAGGACACCCCTTTACATTCACAAATATGCTTAAATTGTACTCCTTTTCAAAATCTAGATTTTCATTAACTATTTTTTTCAAATATCTGTGTATTTAAACTTAAATCCCCTACTATTTGAGCCATACTTGTTTATTTGCTAATTGTACAAATTCACAAAAACTGTTTGGCCGAGAACTACACTAGTGGATCCTGAAGGGTGCCTAACACCTTCACGTTAGGATAATTTAAAGCCCTTACCTTATCTCTGGTTATCAAACATAGTTATAAATGAACCATATATGTGCCCTAATGTACCTTAAATTGTTAGGTGGCGACTCTTCAAAAATACAGACCCCCTTTCCAAAAGGAAAGAGTTGTCCAAACCAAATATTATAAATCCGATTTCTCAAAGAAAAAGGGGGTGTGACACATGTTACTAGCTCCATCATAACCTTGTCCCCGTATTTGAGATTTACTCAATGAATGTCCAAAAGCAAAGAACAAATTGCTTCTTTTAATGACCTTGCGGATGTATCATTAACATGAACAATGCTAAGAAATCGCTCAATAACTTTGCTCTTTTTGTTGATATAACGACAAACAAGACCCATTTGTTCCTTATGACAGACATCCTTAGACTCATCAACCAATATCCCAAAGTAATCCCCGTTCAAGTCTTCAACAATTGCTTTCAATGTTTCGTTTGCACAAGAACTCACAATGTCATTTTGTATGCTAGGACAAATCATAATGTTATTTTTTGGAGTATTTTCTAACACAACTTTCTTTACATCATCATTCGTATCCGCATACCACTTTAAGATATCTAAGAAGTTGTCTCTTCTTGTAGAAGGTTCATGCTCATCGTAACCCCGAAAAGGCATTCCTTCTTTCAAAAGATACCTTGCAACATCAATTGAGGCATTCAAGAAGACCCAATACTCACTTTTAGTTTTCTCGAATTGCTTATCAAAAGATGTTAAAATAGATTATGCTTGATTCGATAAATCTAGCATCATCTTGAAACATCGATTATGAACACTATTCACTTCACCCACATGTGCGTTAAGCCTTTCTATACCTTTATTCCAATCCCTAAAATCATCTTTTGTAAAAGAATCACTTACTATTTTTCCATATCTTCCAATGTCATTTTTAAACAAGCAACAACATAAGCAAAACGTTGCATCGTCTTTAATATTGTATTCTAACCATCCAGAGTATAAAGTTTGAAACAATTCCGGACTAAAATGACATAATTTTCCACGAAAATTTGTTTTTGAAAAAATAAAATTGCGAGGCCGACAAGGCCCTCTTTGAAGGTAATGTCTTCTCATGCGGTCACGTAGATTAGGAGGAAATTCTGAAATTTATTTTCTTTCACCAGGATCAGGTTTAAGAAGATTCGAATCCAATATTATATCTATGTGTGATGGTTGGGAAGAATTGACATTATCATTAATCACCGGACATGAGGGAGAACTAGAAGTAGAACCTGAAGAGATTTGCGGCTTGAATAATCTCTTGATCATATTGACTCTCACTAAAAGGCCCTACAAATCATACGACACAAATTAACTATTATAGTTTATTTTTATTTTTTTAAAATAAGATCTATAACCCAACTTCATAAGTTGAATAAAAGATTAATATTTACAAAATCCAAAAATAATACTAAAATTTATAGCAGATGGTCCCATTTAGGATTGAATTTATAGCAGATGGTCCCATATAGAAATTTCAAAGGAAGAGTTCTTCTACTATTTTGTTAGAGAACAAATGTATATCAAATAAAAAAGAATATAATCCCACTGAATATTGTGAACACCGTGTCACTTTATCTCACTAAATCTTATGAACTCAATGCCATACAAACAAAAAGACAGAATTAAATCAATGAAAAACAGAAGTACCAAATTCGTGAATCGGAACCACTGGAAAACCTTCCCCTTCCTCTACAATTGATAGGCAACAAAAGAAAAGTCAAGTTGAAGAGGAAAGAAGACGAACCAAGAACCAGTGCTTGCAATAGATATTTGAAACCCTAACTTTTCTCTTTAATGTTTGATTTGGGTATTTGGGATAAAGTAACTTTTAGGGAGTTCTTTATTTAGTTTTTTTAGGTTAAATTTAGTCATCTATTATTATTATTATTATTATTATTATTATTATTATTATAATATTTTAAACAAAAATATTAAAGTGAAAGTTGTATACTTGTGCTAACTTAACAGTGAGGATTTTCCATTACCGTTTCGTGAAAGTACAGCTCAAAAATCAAAGGAAATTGTAAAAAGAAGCTATGGATACTCGAACTCGTATCAGCATGCATGGGAAGCGGGCCGCACCTGGGTTCACGGCTTACCACTGAACCAAGAATGGATTCTGCTACTGCGTTCCCATATAATAATTGTTATATATTCAACAGATTTTTTAATATAAATACAGGGTCTACAAAAAAGTCACTGGGTTCCCGGGAACCCATGCATATTATTGTAGGTCCGCCCCGGACACATACCTTATCCTTACCTTTAGAAGGTAAAGAGGTTGTTTCGGTAGACCCTCAGCTCAAAAAAGATGAAAAAAAAAGTAGTAGCAATAAATAGAAACACTAGCTATCTAGTTATAAGAACATTGAAGTGAAATAAATAATAGTAACAAAAATCTATGACCGCAAAAAATACAAAATTAATACAAATATTACTGGCATGGACAAGAGAAATGCTCGACTAACTAATCTTCTATCTTAATTCTCGACTTCCACACCCTCCTATCAAGGATCATGTCCTTGATACTCTGAAGCATCGCCATGTCTTGCCTAATTATTTCTCCCCGATACTTCTTTGACCTATGTCTACCTCTCCTAAGACCCACCAAGGTCAATATGTCACGCCTCCTTGCAGGAGCATATGTGTTTCTCTTCTTCACATGTCCGAACCATCTTAGCCTTGTGTCACGACCCAATCCCCGCACTGGTCGTGATGGCGCCTCTCGTGATGACAAGGCCAGCCGACTAACCCAACTCGTCTCTTTCGAAATTAGTTAAGCATAAATGAACAACAAAATATGACTTAATAATATTAATTAATGAAATTACAACTCAACACAACCCTAATCGGGGTGTCACAAGTCACGAGCATCTATTAGAATGAAAATCCATTACAAGGCCTAAAATATACAAAACTGGGATAATGAACAAAAGAGAGAAACATGGTGCTGCAAACGCTGGCAGTCACCTCCTTAACTCATGTAACTCTGCCTCTGATCGTCCAACACCCGCTATCATGTGAATAGATACCTGCATTTGCGCACAGGGTGCAGGGAGTAAAGTGAGTACTCCAACTCAGTGAGTAATAAAGGTAAATAACAATTGAGCAGTAAGAAATCACGTAAAGCAAACCATCATGTTGTATAGAAGCAAGGTACAATCCTTTGAGAAAACAGTAAGGCTGTGAAATCTTTGAAAATATCTTGGCTCAGTTTAAAGCTCTTTTGAAAATGAACTTTTCAACAGTTACGAAAATGGTTTCAAAACAGTTAGTGCTGATAAGCACAGAAAAATCCGCCCCTCGGGCACAAATACCATAGTATAACAGGTAAAGAGGCAGATAAATATGCAAGATGAGCACATAAAAGTTCGCCCCTCGGGAATTATCTCAAACAGTACTAGCCCCTCGGGCTCACTCTCAGAAACACTCTCAGCCCCTTGGGCTCTCTCTCTCAGATCACTCTCAGAACAGTATCATATAGTAACCGCTGCGGCGTGCAGCCCGATCCACATATTGCTGCGGCATGCAGCCTGATCCATATATCACTACGACGTGCAGCCCGATCCATATATCGCTGCGGCGTGCAGCCCGATCCATATCTCGCTGCGGCGTGCAGCCCGATCCACATGGGTACCCGCGCTCACTGTGGGTGTCCAGACTCCGGAGGGGCCCCTTACGGCCCAAGCGCAATGTCAAGCCACCTCGTGGCATATAAAACAAGGCCTGAAAGCCTTCTCACATCACACTCGAGGCCTGAAAGCCTCCTCACATAACACTCGAGGCCTGAAAGCCTCCTCATATAACACTCGAGGCCTGAAAGCCTCCTAACATCACTCAATATATCCTCACATATGGCCTCGGCCTCACTCAGTCCAGAAAAATATCATAAGCCCCTCGGGCATCAATAAAATAGTAGTACTCATCCCAATCAACAGTGCAAATATCATTTAAGTCTCAAAGCTAAATTAAAAATGACTGAGTTTGTAAAATAGTGTGATCAACAGGACTGAGTTCAAGTAGTATGTCAAATAGTGAGGAAACAGTGATAAAATTCCCGAAGGGTTCAAATAATTGGCACGAAGCCCATCTAAGGCAATCAGCCCAAATCATGATAATATCAAATAAGTTTCAGTAAAATACGCAGTAAAATCATCAATCGAGACGGACCAAGTCAGAATCCCCAGTGGTGCTCTAACCTACGCTCGCTATCTGGCGTGTTATTCACCTCAATATAGCACTACGGTGTGCAAATCCAGGGTTTCAAACCCTCAGGATATCATTTACAATCATTACTCACCTCGAACCAGCAAAATCTCTAGCTCGTGATGCCTTTGCCCCTCAATTCGGCCTCCACGCGCGTCGAATCTATCCTAAATCAGAGCGAATGCATAATAATATGCTAAGGGAACAAAGCCCAAGCGAAAACAATCAATAACGGGCACAGATCCCGAAATTACCAAAACTCGAGCCCCGGTCCCACTTCTCGAAACTCAGAAATTTTCACATTAATAGATTCCTTATCATATCACGAGTTCATACATACCAAGAACTCTCAAATCCGAGCTCAAATGACCCATCAAATCACCAAATCAAATTTCAAAATATCAAGCCCTAGTTCTTCAATTTTAGGCTTAGTTTTCATAAATTCCTAGGTGGATTTCACAATAAGAACCAGTTTTAAGTTCAAAAATCTTACCTCCAATCGATTCTCCTTCAATCCCTCTTCAATTTTCTTCAAAAGCTCTCAAAAAGATCGACAATGGAGTAAATGAGCCCCAAAATCGCGGATGAAATGTTTTAAAACATTCTGCCCAGGTCTGACCCTTCCTTCTTCGCGAACGCGGTCAAACCCCCGCGTTCGCAAAACACAACCTTGCATTGACCAAAATTTACTCTATGCGAACGCGACATAGAGGTCGCGAACGCGATGCCTCAAATACCTTACCTACGCGAATGCGAGGCACCTGATGCGAACGCGAAGAGTAATTCCACTAGACCCCAAATACTTATACGCGAACGCGAGAGAACTCATGTGAACGCAAAGCATCAGCTCCCATCCTTTCGCGAATGCGAGCCCTCGAGCGCGAACGCGAAAGTTTAAATTCATGCCTTCCAAATTCCTTCTACGCGAACACGAGGCTCCTCTCGCGAACGCGAAGAGATAAATCTCTGCAACCCTGAACCTTTAATTTCTGCAACTCCCAAACTCCAAAAATGGTCTGATTGACCATCCGAAACTCACCCGAGGCCCCCGGTACCTCAACAAAAAGCACCAACACATCCTAAAACCTCATTCAAATATGTTCCAATCACCAAAACACCTCAAACAACACCAAAACCATCAATTCACATCAAATTCAAGCCTAAGTTTTCCAAAAACTTTTGAAACACGCATTTGATCAAAAACCTAACCAATCGACGTCCGAATGACCTAAACTTTTGCACACACATTAAAAATCACATAACGAAGCTACATCAACTCTCGAAATTCCATTCCGACCCTCGGATCAAAATCTCACCTATCAACCAGAATTCGCCAAATTACTAACTTCGCCAATTCAAGCCTAATTCCACACCGGACCTCCAAAACCAATTCTGATCTCGCTCCTAAGTCACAAATCACCTAATAAAGCTAACCAAATCATAAAAACTCCGATCCGAGCTCATATACAAATAAGTCAACTCTTGGTCAACCCTTTCAACTGAAACTGTTCTTCCAAATTCATTCCCAATTTTCCTAAAAACCAAAACCAACGATCTACATTAGTCATAATACATAACACGAGGCAAGTCATGCCTGAGAACTGGCAATCAAAGTGCAAAAGCACAAAACGACCGGTCGGGTTATTACATGCTCCCCCACTTAAACACATGTTCGTCCTCAAACATACCCAGAGTTGTTCTAAAAGCCAACCAATCGCTGAATAACCTTACCATGCATATACCCGGGGGTGATCCCACGTCACTCTATCTCATATAGGTCTGATAACACATTTTAACTAAAATCACACAATCCAATCCAGCCCATAAGTCATAGAACCACATTTCACTTCCGAAATCACACAGAAGATCAGAACCTCACATCTCTATTCCGAATAAGCCCGAACCAACCGTAATTACCCATATCTGCAACCTCAGGTGCAATTATATGATATACCACATAACTCAAACACTCGAAACGATAACTTCTTCTCATAGAAGCTGCACACAACACCTGAATACCGGTAGAAAACCTCTTATCAACTAAGGTCTTATTCCACACTTCCATATACCACCAGTGATAAAGGAAACACACAATAAATCATAACCATTTCTCAGATCAACCATTCATGAAGCCACTTCCCCCTTGACTAATGCCACAGCAGATTCCGAGTCGAACCTCGATATTATCCTTCCCACAAGCTGAAATCAAGTCCGTTCGTATTCATTAGTGACCCCAATGATCACCTCGAGTCCAACACACCACTCTGGTGATATGACACCTCAATACAAGCCTAAGCCACAACTTGTATAGTTTGCGCACCAATAAGAAACGGTCTGAATATACTCAAATCATGAAAATAACCCCAAACAAAAGAGTTGTACCTCAAGCTCATCAGTACCATCACAACACAAAGCTGAGACCCCGTCTCACGTCGCAGAATTAGAACACATGAATCTACCCCGAAAGGTCATATCCCCACGTAGCCTCGCTACAATGCGCGATACTATCCAAACACTGCTACACATGGAACAACTCAAGTCACTATGCTCAAAATCGACAGCCACGCAAAATTTGATGTCTAGAACCAAAGCAAATCATTACACCCACGGTGAAACAAATAACACACACCATGCAACCCGATAAAACACCACCGATACGTCATTCACTGAGCGATACCCAATTATTCTTCCCGCTTGAATTCTTCTAAGAGACCTCAATTGAACCGCACCATATGTGCCTATAACCAATAAATCATAACATCTCACAACACAAAAAGGAAACTCACAGGTCTCCCGGATTACTAGCAAGCTCGAAAACGATTGAATCAACCTACCCCTCAATCAATACAATTCGGGGCCAACCAAGCCGACTCAAGCTAGAACATGCATCCACATTCGCCTACCAACGAACTCCTTATTAAGGAAATCCCGAAGTTGTTCCCTCAATACCGGAACTAAATCAATATAAGGAGCCTCAGCGCTGACACTCGTCATAAGAGACCAATTACGAAAGACAATCCTTCTCAGCCGCTCGTTGGGTCTTCGAAATATAAAACCACCCTACCGAATATAATCCAACACACCTCGCCACTCAACCTGTGGCACTTCATCATAGCCCATAGCGTAATAGTCCTGAATAACCCAACACAGAGACCACCAGTCTAAACCCCAACATCACGTCCCGATCTAACATACATTATCATAGCCTGATTATGAGAACATCCGTCTCCACATCCACACAACACATGAATTACCATATCCGATCCCAATTTTGTCGTCTGAACACATGCCACACCTTTACTACCTTAATAATTCCACGATGGATACTCTAAGATTTCCCAATTCCACCAACTTAATCACATTGCTCTTTTTCTGAAACCCATACTCTCGTCAAATCACTTCCAAATAACAATACCTTTTTCCTTAATTATCTGAGGCTACCCACTGCCTAGGAGTTTTATGAACTTCTCTTCAAAACTGAACTATAACTCATCTAGCCAAGAACTTTTACTGATCCCATTTAGAAGAAAAATCATTACACATCCCATGTCTCTCATATTCGTAGAAAATGCACATCTTCAACCACGGTAGAAATCAACAAGAACTCTCCCAATTCCGTTTGCATAAATTAAACTGCCAGGACTGAATCCTTCTAACTAGATCAAGCTAAGCAAGCCATCAAAACCCATGAGCATTGCTGCAAAATACCTATAAGCACCCCTTACCTCGAACATATACAAAGAATTAATCATATCCTTACCATACCGATTCGGTCTACCATCAAGCTACCTCATCTATCTAGATTTCCTTCTGATTCTTTTTCAACTTGATATCCTCTCTTGTTGTAGTACCACAATCTCTCAACCCAGGCTCACTACCCGAGACCCCAGCACAAGATCACAATGTCTAAGACCCATAAGCCGCCGAATACTCTCTCAAATATTACCAGAAACATCACGCTCCCGAATACTTTAATCTGAAGAACTTCCTGTGAATCTGAATCTGTTACTTTTACTTTCCTGCTACTGATACATAGAACCCCATAATTAACCCAGAAATACCACAAATTTGAACCTCTTCCAATGAAAACACAGTTTCTAACCACACATGCAACTTAAAATACCTTATTGTTTCCTGTAAAATCTTGAACACATTAGAACCATTCTCGAAAGTCATTCACTCTTATTCAAACTACAAATTACCTGACCCAACGAATAGGACCACCCGTGCCTCATTGGCACTCCGATGCCGCAAAATGAAATCCTCATCCCGATACAACCAAGCAACTTCCTGCTCTATTCACCGAGTATTCTTAATCATCAACAACTTGAGACATCCTGTGATTCCCTCTCCCCATGAAGCATAATGTAGTCTTCGACAAAATTTTCCTTTACTCTAGCCATAGCTAATTCACTCGCCTGCCCCAAACTAGAACCGACATAGTACCTAACCGTGCAATCAACTGCTCACAGCGGACTGCCCCACTTGGCTCGAAGCCATAGATCAAGATACACTCAATATCTCATAACACTTTTACTCTATTGATGCCATAATACCATAGTGAGATTAAACTCAAATCATTTATAAGTTTGTGAAACACAGATCATCCACTACTGTAAATCTTCTGCAAATCTCGCATTCAACCCTGCAATAGTTAAGCCCACTCCCTTAAGAAAGTCCAAAATTTTAAATTTCAACACGTACCCCTTCCATTTACACGTGAGATCTTCTAACACACACATAAGGATCACACCACTTCTGAACACTCTGCCAGGGATAACCCACCTGCTTCGCCTCAATATAGCATTTCTGTATACCTTTCACCGTCATACACATTACACAGTTACTTAGTCTTCCTGAGTCTAAGCTCATACCATAACATGAAATTTACTTCACTCCCATCTAGGAGACACGAAAAGATTCTTCAGGTGCCCATAACTCAGAGCTACACATCCAAACGCAATGGAATCATACACTTAATAGTTCATTTATCATCCCGTAGGCCTTCCTCGTCACTTCCAAGTTACATAGATACATCTTGCAGTGCTAACATACTCATCACATGGCTATCCAGCCGTCACTTCCACTAATAGGGACAATACCGAACATATAAGTTCAAAATACTTACTCACACGATCAGCACCTCAGTGCTCAAGCAATAGGCAAAGATCCGGCCTCAAGTCCTCCAGACTGGACCAACATAAACTCACGGAGATTACATCTCGCCCCTTGATCGGGAATCATAACCCCTCAAGGCACATCTGATACTGAGCGCTCATGCGCGTATACAAACGCGTGGAAGGAATTTCAAGAGTTTCTTTTCAAGCTGAATCAAAGACGCACGATAATAATTCAAGAAGGTGAAGTTTTCCTAAAGGTTCTACAGCCTCTTGAGGATAAATACAGAGGTCTTCGTACCAATCCGCGAGACTCTACTAAACCTACTCATGACTCGTGAGACCTAGTAAACTAGGCTCTGATACCAACTTGTCACGACCTAATCCCCGCACTGGTCGTGATGGCGCCTCACTTGAAGACAAGGCCAGCCGACTAACCCAACTCGTCTCTTTCGAAATTAGTTAAGCATAAATGAATAGCAAAATATAACTTAATAATATTAATTAACGAAATTACAACTCAACACAACCCTAATCGGGGTGTCACAAGTCACGAGCATCTATTAGAAAGAAAATCCACTACAAGGCCTAAAATATACAAAACCGGGATAATGAACAAAAGAGAGAAACATGGTGTTGCGAACGCTGGCAGTCACCTCCTTAACTTATGTAACTCTGCCTCTGATCGGTCAACACCCGCTACCGGGTGAATAGATACTTGCATCTGCACATGGGGTGCAGGGAGTAAAGTGAGTACTCCAAATCAGTGAGTAATAAAGGTAAATAACAACTGAGCAGTAAGAAATCACGTAAAGCAAACCATTATGCTTTATAGAAGCAGGGTACAATTCTTTGAGAAAACAGTAAGGCTGTGAAATCTTTGGAAATATCTTGGCTCAGTTTAAAGCTCTTTTGAAAATAAACTTCTCAACAGTTACGAAAATGGTTTCAAAACAGTTAGTGATGATAAGCACAGAAAAATCCGGCCCTCGGGCACAAATACCACAGTATAACAGGTAAAGAGGTAGATAAATATGCAAGATGAGAACATAAAAGTTCGCCCCTCAGGAAATATCTCAAATAGTACCATCCCCTCGGGCTCACTCTCAGAAACACTCTCAGATCACTCTCAGAACAGTATCATATAGTAACCGTTGCGGCGTGAAGCCCGATCCACATATCGTTGCGGTGTGTAGCCCAATCCATATATCGTTGCGGCGTGCATCCCGATTCATATATCGCTACGGCGTGCAACTCGATCCATATCTCATTGCGGCGTGCATCCCGATCCACATGGGTGCTCGCGCTCACTGTGAGTGTGCAGACTCCGGAGGGGCCCCTTACGGCCCAAGCGCAATATCAAGCCACCTCATAGCATATAAAACAAGGCCTGAAAGCCTTCTCACATCACAGTCGAGGCCTGAAAGCCTCCTCACATAACACTCGAGGCCTGAAAGTCTCCTCACATCACTCAACATATCCTCACATATGGCCCTCGGCCTCACTCAGTCCAGAAAAATATCATAAGCCCCTCGGCATCAATAAAATAGTAGTGCTCAGACCAATCAACAGTGGAAATATCACTTAAGTCTCAAAGTTCATTTAAAAGCGGCTGAGTTTGTAAAACAGTATGATCAACTGGACTGAGTTCAAGTAGTATTTCAAATAGTGAGGAAACAGTGATAAAATCCTCGAATGGTTCAAATAATTGGCACGAAGCCCAACTATGGCAATCAGCCCAAATCATGATAATATCAAATAAGTTTCAATCAAATACGCGGTAAAATCATCAATCGAGACGGACCAAGTCACAATCCTCAACGGTGCTCTACCCCACTCTCGCTATCCGACGTGTAAGTACCTCAATATAGCACTACGGTGTGCAAATCCGGGGTTTCAAACCCTCAGGATAGCATTTACAATCATTACTCACCTCGAACTGGCGAAATATCTAGCTCACGACTCCTTTGCCCCTTAATTCAGCCTCCACGCACGTCGAATCTATCCAAAATCAGAGCGAATGCATCACAATATGATAAGGGAACAAAGCCCAAGCGAAAACAATCAATAACGGGCACAAATCCCGAAATTACCAAAACCCGAGCCCCAGGCCCACTTCTCGAAACTCAGAAATTTCCACATTAATAGATTCCTTTTCTTCTCACGAGTTCATACATACCAAGAACTCTCAAATCCGAGCTGAAATGACCCATCAAATTTCAAAATCTCAAGCCCTAGTTCTTCAATTTTACGCTTAGTTTTCATAAATTCCTAGGTGGATTTAACAATAAGAATGAGTTTTAAGTTCAAAAATCTTACCTCCAATCGATTCTCCTTGAATCCCTCTTCAATTTCCTTCAAAATCTCTTAAAAAGATTAACAATGGAGTAAAAGAGCCCCAAAATTGCGGATGAAATATTTTAAAATATTCTGCCCAGGTCTGACCCTTCCTTCTTCGCGAACGTGGTCAAACCCTCGCGTTCGCGAAACACAACCTTGCATTGACCAAAATTTACTCTATGCGAACGCGACACAGACGTCACGAACGCAATGCCTCCGCTCCCTTACCTACGCGAACGCGAGGCACCTGATGCGAACGCGAAGAGTAATTCCACGGACCCCAAATACTTATACGCGAACGCGAGAGAACTCATGCGAACGCAAAGCATCAGCTCCCATCCTTTTGCGAATGCCAGCCCTCGAGCGCGAATGCGAAGGTTTAAATTCCTGCCTTCCAAATTCCTTGTACGCGAATGCCAGGCTCCTCTCTCGAACGCGAAGAGATAAATCTCTACAACACTGAACCTTCAATTTCTGCAACTCTCAAACTCCAAAAATGGTCCGATTGACCATTCGAAACTCACCCGAGGCCCCCGGGACCTCAACCACAAGCACCAACACATCCTAAAACCTCATTCAAACATGTTCCAATCACCAAAATACCTCAAACAACACCAAAACCATCAATTCACATCGAATTCAAGCCTAAGTTTTCCAAAAACTTCCGAAACACGCATTTGATCAAAAACCCAACCAATCGACGTCCAAATGACCTGAAATTTTGCACACACATTACAAATCACATAACGAAGCTACATCAACTCTCGGAATTCCATTCCGACCCTTGGATCAAAATTTCATCTATCAACCGGAATTCGCCAAATTACTAACTTCGCCAATTCAAACCTAATTCCACACCGGACCTCCAAAACCAATTTCGATCTCGCTCCTAAGTCACAAATCACCTAATGAAGCTAACCAAATCATAAAAACTCCGATCCGAGCTCATATACAAATAAGTCAGCACTTGGTCAACCCTTTCAAATTCAACCTTTCAACTGAAACTGTTCTTCCAAATTCATTCCCAATTTTTCTGAAAACCAAAACCAACGATCTACATTGGTCATAATACATAACACGGGGCAAGTCATGCCCGAGAACTGGCGATCAAAGTGCAAAAGCTCAAAACGACCGATCGGGTCGTTACACCTTGCTTTCCAAATCTTATCCTCTATGGGAGTCACGCCCACCTTATCCTGAATAACTTCATTATTAATCTTAGCTTATATATCCTGGTATGCGTGTACATCCTTCTCAAGCATCCTCATCTGTACTACCTTCATTTTCTGGTTATGAAAGATCTTGACTAGCCAACACTCTATCCCATGCAACATAGTCGGTCTAACCACCTCTCGGTAGAACTTAATTTTAAGTTTTGGTGGCACACTCTTATCAGACAAAATATCGGAAGCAAGCCTCCATTTCATTCACCCCCACTTCGATACGATGTGTGAATGCTCGTCAATATCCCGTCTTGAATGATTAACCTAAGGTACTAAAAATTTCTTTTCTTGGCGATGACTTGTGTATCAAACCTCACGTTCTTGCCCGCTTCCTAGGCCACGTTATTGAACTTGCGCTCCAAGTATTCTGTCTGCAAAAAAAAACTCGTATCTTTTAATGCGAGGTATAGTTAAATAAATTCCTTCCCTTTCCATTTCTCTACAAAAAGTGGAAGAAATTAAAAAATGGCCAGATTTACAAGTGGTCGTTCAAAAATAGCCCAGTTTCAAAAGTAATCAAAATTTATCCACTTTTCATGTAAAGATAAATCTGAGAGAAACACTGTTCAAAACCCGGAAAATACGCCAATATATTATGCCAGAGTTCCAGCATAAGTATATTTGAACTCCAGCATATTATATTGGAGTTCCAGGATAAGTATGCTGGAACTCCAGCATAATATGATGTAGTTCCAGCATAAGTACACTAGAACTCCAGCATAATATACTGGAGTTCCAGCAAAGTATACTGGTCCAGTATAATATGCTGGAAGTTCATACACAAGTGCTCGAATCTCCAGTATATTATGCTGGAACTTTCCACATGATTGGAGTTCCAGCATAATATGTTGGAAGTTTATACACAAGTTCATCGAACTTCAGTATATTATGCTGGACCGGTCTCTGTTGCAGCAAAATAGTGGTTATTTTTCATTGACTTGGTAAACGCTAGCTACTTTTGAATGACTAATCTAAAAATTGGCTAGACCGTACTATTTTTACGCCATGCATTGATATGACTTACGGCCCACCACCTGATTTTTTCTTCTTTATATTCCTCTCCAACTCTAACCTTACCTATCTCCAAGTAAGCCAAACCTAATAACTCTACTCACACCCACCTCCGGTCTGTAATCACAGCAAATTTAAATTTCATGAGTATGATGTTTAAATTCTTTTAGTATTAAACTTATCGTATTTTCAAAATTATAAATTCAATTCATTTGATGAAATTTTAGTTAGTTTTCATCATATACTCATATATTTATAGGACGTGTTACTTCAAATGAATTTGATTGCTGAAAAGTAATTACATTCGTCACAATTTGCAGTGTTGCCCTTCCCCCTGGTTATGCAAATCCAGGCTATGCTACAGTGAGTAACACGAATTTGATGTTTACGTCAAATCAATTATATACTTTTATCATGGACAAGTAAAAAATTAGGTAAAATTGCACATTAACTAACCATGGTTAGGTGATAAAAGGATATATGTAATACAAATGACAAGTCATTAGTTTAGTGTAAATATTAAGTGCGAGTAAACATTTAGCATATGTGAAGGGACATATAAGGAATTTGAAGACTAGTTTCAGCTCATTTATTGGTCTAAAGTGGAATCAGTTGAAGATGTGAGAAATAGTATTCTGCCCAAGATGCTCTCAACGTGAGAGCTTCTATATTATATTTAGAGTGTACAATGTATCGAGTGTACAATGTAACAAGGACTCTACCTAGAGTACAAAGTAATGTAAATAAGGACTCTTTAGAATACAAAGTGTAAGACTAAATGAATTCTACCTATTCTATATGTACTAATACACCCCCTCAATCTGAACTGGTGGAAGTAACAGACAGATTGTCCCGAAGAAAATAAAAGGGAGATGAAGGCAGGCCCTTCGTAAAGATATCTGCTAACTGCAAATGTGTTGGAACATATTGAATTATAAGATCTCCTTGTGCAACCTTATCACGCACAAAAAGAAAATCAACAACAATATGTTTCGAGCGATCGTGAAAAACTGGATTACGGGTCATGTAAGTTGTTAGTGAGATTACAAGTAATTACAGTTGAAAATAAGATGAAGAAAATAAATAAATATTCTTCAGGTTGAGGCGCGGATATCTTGATCTCTTTAAGGAGATTCAAGCCCACTATGGTAGCATCTTCACCGGTCCAACAGTAATACTCTTGACTTGTCCCCTCCAGGATACAACAGCCCGACAACGTTGTATGATTTGAATAAATTTTGGACAAGTTATTGAGTCCAAAGCTCCACCAGAATGAGCACCTTCCTTCAACAAAAATAATATTCTCTTTTGTAGAGAATAAGTTGGAGACTTAGATTTTCTCCTTCTCATAACTCTCTTTTTCACTACACCAAGTTTACTTTTTTCATACACACTACCATATTTTTCCCACACCAAACACTAGGAAGAAATACTACTATTTATAGGTGTAGAATTTCTTCCATGAAATAAATAATAAGATTGTGGGATAATAAAATAGTAGAATATGGGTTGGTGGTTATAAAATATAATATTTAGTGGGTAATTAGTGGTAGATCATGGCATTAGCGGTTTCATGAGTTACACCAAAATAATGACCGCTTTCTTGCTAATTTATAACCATTATCTCACAAGAAATAATGCACTTTAATATTAAAATGCACTAACACCAACATTTCCCCACTTATTTTAATATTAAAATAAGATTGTTTACCATTTGAAGGGAGACTATTATGCATAATGAAGGTGTGCTCTGTATTGAACCTCCACTTAGTAAAATAGCAATCTCTACTCCGGAGTCAGTAGTGGTCTCAGACTTGAACTATGACTACTTAAGGAAAATAAAGTATCACTGCTTACACATAATAATCAAGGTGTTGATATGAGCTTTATTAACCAGCACATTACGGCCTTGTGCTATCCCGATTTTCATGAGTATTTTTTAGAAGAAGCCCAATTCTCATAGAAAGCGGCCTACTTCCACACTCACATAGGTGAAATCTGTCAAGGGTGCTCCTGTAACTCTAACACCCCACTCATACGAGCTACAGATTTTCATTAAGTGTTAATAAAAAAAACTCAACCTCGCAAATCATTACAGGATAAATGCACTCACACCATAGGGATGGAACAATAAAAAAATAGTGCATTTCAAACCAAGCCATCATATGATTCGTTCTTCCCATTGAATCTGGTTATAGGATCTCTAGTTCCCAGGTTGAGTTTTCTCATATATGACTTATGAGTTTATGAGCTTCAATCCCATCCCCCTCGATGTACTCCAGACTATTTCTCTTGTCAAAGCCTTGGTTAGTGGATCTGCAAGATTATCACATAATCAACATTAATAGTACCACTTGTCAAATAAGTCACAATATTATATTTTTCTCCTTATAATGCTATCACAATAAATTAAAATAGAAAGAATTGGTTTTTCAAAATAAGAAATTTAAAATAATACATCTCTCAACCAATTCGCTTCTTCACTAGCTGAAGCTAAAGCAATTAGCTTAGCCTCCATGGTAGAGTTAGCAATTTTTTTATTTCCAACAAATAGAATTACCTCTTAAATCAAATGTTCCAATCTCATAATTCTTTTTATGCCATGCCAATTTTCATTATCCGGCTTGCTTGTAAACCTGCTAAATATTCTTACTGCGTATGCAATATCAAATCAAGTGTAATCAGACACATATTCTCAAACTTCTAATTAAGCTAGTATATTTCTTTTGATTTATCACATCATTATCACTTTGTATAGGAAATAACTTGAATCAAAAGGGGTTACAACATGCTTGCAATCAATAAAAATTATATTTTTTCAAAATTTTCTCAACATAATGTGACTGGTCAAGGAAAATCCCATCACATGTTCTAGTAATTTTCATTCCAAGAATGAAATTTGCCTCATCCAAATCTTTCATGTCAAAATGGCTACTCACCATGCTCTTAGTTTCTCCAATCGCATTCATGTTAGAGCCAACTATTAGCAAATCATCAACGTAGAGGCAAACACCGACATGTGAATCATTCCAGGACTTATCATAGATGCACTTATCACACTTCTTGATTTAATCAACTTTCACTCATGCATGTATATTCAAATTTTTCATGCAAGAATTTTTTAGCATTATTTACCCCCACTATTTCTAGAATTATGAAAATTTAAAATTATAAATAATTTAATCACATACTCATAAAAATATATGGCAATTTATTATTTTTACCTTTGTTCCGCTTGAGTTAACCATATAATTGTTTTTTACCTTTCAATCTCATAAAGAGAGTGAATTTCTGTCTTGATATTCGCTATTTTTCAACTGCATAAAAAATTGAATCTCCTTAAAATTATTGGTGAAATTACAAATAATTACAATTGAAAATAAGATGAAAAAAATAAATAAATATTCTTCAGGCTGAGGCACGGATATATCGCTCTCTTTAAGGATATTCAAGCCCATTGCGGTAGCATCTTTTATCGGTCCAGCAGTAATACTCTTGACTTGTCCCCTCTAGGATACAACAGCCCGACAACATCGTATGACTCAAACAAACTCAGGACAAGTTATTGAGTCCAAAGCTCCACTAGAACGAACACCTTCCTTCAACAAAAATAATATTCTCTTTTGTAGAGAATAAGTTGGAGACTTAGATTTTCTCCTTCTCATAACTCTCTTTTTCACTACATCAAGTTTACTTTTTTCATACACACTTCCATATTTTTTCCCCGACCAAACACAAGGAAGAAACACCACTATTTATAGGTATAGAATTTCTTCCGTGAAATAAATAATAAGATAGTGGGATAATAAAATAGTAGAACATGGGTTGGTGGTTACAAAATATAATATTTAGTGGGTAATTAGTGGTAGATCATGGCATTAGTGGTTTCATGGGTTACACCAAAATAATGATCACTTTCTTGCCAATTTATAACCACAATCTCACAAGAAATAATGCACTTTAATATTGAAATTTAATATTAAAATGCACTAACACCAATATAAGTTGAACTGATGTTGTCACACACTACACGAATTGGTTCATGAAGAAAGATACCAAGCTCACAAAGAATTTGACGAATCCAACAAGTCTCAGCAACAGTGTATGCAATAGCCCAGTACTCGGCCTCTGTAGACGATTTTGAAACTGTTGGTTGCTTCTTTGCATGCCAAGAGATAAGATTAGATCCTAGAAACACAGCAAAACCTGAAGTAGAATGGCATCTATTTGGACAACCATCCCAATCATCATCCGAGTAGGCAATAACCATGGAAATCGGAGATAGGTCACGCAATGTTAGTCCATAAGTCAGAGTACCCTGCAAGTACCTGAAAATACGCTTGACACAATGCATGTGATTGGTACGGGGAGCATGCATAAATTGAGAGACAACATTTACAGCATAGACAATATCCGGACAAGTCATAGTCAAATTTTGAGGAGCACCAACCATGCTCCTATATTCACTAGGATCTGAAAGTAACTCACCATTCATCAGAGAAACAGAAGTGCGAGAAGCAATAGGAGTACAAACTGGTTTGCATGTGTGCATATTAAATTTAAGTAACAAATCAGAAATGTACTTTTGCTGAGACAAGTGAAGACCGTGAGATGTACGAATTGCTTGAATACCAAGAAAATAATAGAGATTGCCTAAGTCCTTTATAGCAAACTGATGGGATAGACAAGAAATAAATTGATCAAGAAGACCATTATGACTATATGTGAGAATGATATCATCAACATAGAGTAATAGAATAAGGACATGAGAATAAGAGCGATAAATAAACATCGAACTATCAGATTTTCTACAAGCAAAACCATGATAAATAAGAAATGCACTGAAGCGATGAAACCAAGCTCGAGGAGCTTGTTTCAAGCCATAGATGGCTTTGGTTAGCTTGCAAACATGATTAGGATAGTCGGGATGAATAAACCTGGAGGTTGCTTCATGTAGACCTCCTCAGTAAGAACCCCGTGCAAGAATGCATTTTTAAAATCTAGCTGACGAATTTGCCAAGAAAAAGAGACAGCAGGGGAAAGAAAAATTCTCATAGTTGTCGCACGAACAACAGGGCTAAATGTCTCATGATAATCGATGCTAGGCTTTTGATGAAAACCTTGTGCTACAAGACGAGCCTTGTATCACTCAATGGACACATATGAATTATATTTAATGCGATATACCCATTTGCAACCGACTAAGTTCGTGTTAGGGGTAGAAGAAACAAGGATCCAAGTATTATTCTCTAAAAGGGCATTGGATTCATCTGCCATTGCTTGTTGCCGCTTTGAATTTTTCACAACTTAAGAAATGCAAGAAGGTTCATGTTCATGGATATTAGCTCTCAAAGAAAATTGTTTCTTTGGATTAGAAATACCAGACTTAGATCGGGTTTGCATTGGATGTTGGGAAGGCGTAGATGGCGAAGTTGAGGAATTAGTAATAGGTAATAAGGTAGACAAAGATAGTGAAGAACCTAAATGTAATGACTCGCTAAGGCTAGGTACAGGTGAAATAGGCTCTACAGGAGAGATCTGACAACTTGTGGAATCTATAGTTCTAGAGGATAAAGGTTGAGATACATGAGAAGTGTTATGTAATGATGGAACATCGGTAGGTGTAAGGCACCGTGAAAAAACTTGTCCTCAAAACCTAGTAGCCTGTAGTGTCAAGTTATGAATATGTTTTAGGAATGTGTAAATTCCTTCGAACCCTTTTTACTGATTTAGCATTTAAAAATCAAGAATCAAAGTTTTCCAGAAAAGTGCTATTATGCGGTCCAGAATGCAGTCGCAAATCAAGTATGCGGACCGTATTTCCGCCGCAGATTGAGTCAGTGATTTGGTTAAAATTGAGGTCAAAATGCGTCCATTATGCGATCGCATAACTAATATGCGGACCGCATTTCTATCGCGAAGTGAATCAGTATGTTAGTCAAATTTGAGGTCAAAATGCGGTGTATTATGCGACCGCAAATCGGGTATGCGGACCGTATTTCTGCCGCAAACCCAACCAGATCGGCCAGTTTTTGAGAGCATTTTTGCGGTCCAATCTGCGGACCGCATTTCCACTCTACGATGGCAAAGTGTGATCGCAAACCTGACACGGACTCCTATTTTTCTAAATTTTAAACCCAGTCCCTTCTTCAATAAAACACTCCAACCCATCATTTTAACACATTTAAAAATAGAGAGAGGGAAGAGAGGGTTCTTGAGAGAGAAAGCTCATCTTCATCAATTTGATTTGATTTTCAGAGTCACCCAGGCCCGGAAAATTTCAAGTAGTTATCTTCATCATCGTTCTTGCAGGTAAAATCCTCAACCCTTCTTCATTGGTTTTCAAATTTAAACGAAGGGGAGGGATTCTCATGCATAGATTCTTGAAAACATAAGTTGAAATACACATGCATGTCCTTTAAAACCTAAAATCTAGTAAGAGGAATTGGGTAGGAGTAAAGAATTATAAAAGAGGGGTTGATAACCTAAATAAGTTCGGGTAGTAATTGTGAACTTCAATTCTAAGTTATATGTGTTAACTTGTGAACTAGATTGACGGTACTAGGTTGTTGGTGAATTGAAAGTAGAAGTTAAAAGGGAAAAAAATTCGACTCCAGGTATGTATGGCTAACTTTAACCTTTGTAAGATCACCTTGTTTGGTGTACGAGTAATTGGTATGTGTTTACTTATGTGGGCTATCTGTGAATTCTTGTAATTTATGTGCCTTGAACATTGTTGGTTAAGCGTCCCGATATGATGGTGTAAATAAATTGTAACAAAACAAGTGTGTGTGTAAATGTGTTTATGTGGTAAGAGTTGTGTAACAAATGATAGAAAGAAATCGTAATTGATGCAATTGAAAAAACTGTGGTAATATCATGTGTGACTTGTCGTGGGCAATTATCGTTGTGACTTAAATTGTATACGGGTTGTTAGATATGATGGAAATGGTACTGAGATTGATGAAAACCCATTGTGAAATTGTTATTGTTGTTGTGAAATGTTATTCTGGATGGCCTGAAGCCATGTGTTTGAGCTGTGAATTATTGTTGTTGTGTGAAATGTGATTGCCCGGTGGGATCGAGTTGCGCGCTGCAACACGAAGTAATAAGGTATGGGTTGTGGTGATAAGGGTGTCCGAGGTAATAAGGATGGCCGAGGTAATAAGGATGGAAAAAGTGATCGAAATCATTATTGAAATGAAAATATGTGAAAGTTGTGAAATCATTGATGTGATGGAAAAATGTTGAAAGCGGAAAAGGAGAGATTGTGAAACTTGTTTGGATTTGGTTGTTTCTTTCATGTGCATTTGATCGTTGATTTTATTACTGTTTGTTACTTGTGTATTGTTTGATTTTACTTGGGGTAAAGCTTGTTCATACATACCAGTACAATTCAAATGTACTGACGTCCCTTTTGTCGGGGGCGCTACATTCGTGTTATGATTGTATGTGGTCCTATAGCAGGTACTCCAGTCCACCGACAGTAGCACTCCTTCACTTTCCGTCAGCTAAATTGGTGAGTCCTTTTCCTCTCGGGGCCCTACGTGGCTCATGCCGCTTTTCCTCTGGAGTCTTATTTTGATATTTGTGTAAGGTATAGCCGGAGCCTTATTACCGGCAAGTATTGTATCACTCTTTTGTATCCTTAGAGGCTCCGTAGACAGAAAATGTGGGTTATGTATTTATGTACTTATGTATTTTGTATTTGTTAGTGTAACTTGTAAATCACGCTAAGTAACCATGTATGCTATGTATATTTCGTAAAAAGGTGTTTAAATTATAAATGTCTATTTCCCTTGATTAATGAGTAATGAAAATACGGGGTATCATGTGGGATAGGAAACACACCCAGGTCCGCTTGATTGGGGCTACCCGATCGAGCGCCGGTAATGTCCCTCGGTTTTGGGGCGTGACAGTAGGCATAGAAGATTCAAGTTATGGTGGTGGAATCCTACGATTTAGAGGCGACATGTCAACAAGAGGATCAGAATTAGAGGATGAAGGGGAGACAACAGTAGGAGAACTAGACAACTCAGAATATGGAAAAATTAGTTCATGAAATATAACATGTCGACTGACATATACACGACCGGATTTTGGATCTAAACAACGGTATCCCTTATTATCAGATGCATATCCAAGGAAGACACATCTAACTAACGAGGTGTAAACTTATGAGAAACTTGAACAGACAAATTGGGAAAGCATTCACAACCAAAAACTCGAAGAAAATTATAATCTGGAAGTCTATGAAAAAGTTTATCAAAGGGAGAAAGGCCATGTAAAATAGGCGTAGGTAACCTGATAATAGTAAAAACAGAATAAAAGGATGCATCAACCCAAAATTGAAACGGGAGAGTAGCATCTGTTATAATTGTGTGCACCATTTCAATAATGTGTCGATGTTTCCGTTCAGCAACCCCATTTGTTGAGGAGTGTCCGGACACGACTTACAAAAAGAAATGTCATAATTAGTAAAATGTGAAAGCATGGCCTTATTGTCAAACTCGCCTCCTCCATCACTTTGAAAATATTTTATCTTAAACAAATTTTCTACCAGCTTTTGAAAGGCACAAAAATGAATAAAAACGTCTGATTTATTTTTCATTGGATAAAGCCATGTTAATCGAGAAAAATCATCAACAAAAATAACATAATATAGAATTCCCAAATTGGATAAAATGAGTGATTGCGAAACATCTAAGTGAATAATATCCAAAGGAAAAAAACTACAATGTTCCACTTGATTGAATAATAAACGATGAGACTTTCCTAGACGACAAGAGACACATTTATTATTAAACAAATTTGACAAACTAATAGCATTATTGTTTTTAAGAGTAGCTAAAACACGAGCACTACTGTATCCCAAGCGACGATGCCATGTATCACCAGACTGACAAAAAGCAACATAAGCTTGAGGAGAAGAAGACCTGGACCAAGGAGATAAAGGATATACATCGTCCTCACTGGAAGCCTGAAGGAGAGTTTGACCCGAGGCTTTGTCCTTAACAATAACAAAAGATGAATCAAAATTAACAGAACAATCATTATCCTTACATAATCTTTTGACATAAAGTAAATTATGGCGGAGATAGGGAACATGAAATATGGATTTCAAATGCAGGGGACGAGATGGAGTGGGTAACTGAGCGTAGCCAACATTTTCAATTTTAAGCAAAGATCCATTCCCAACCAAGACATGATCAGAACCATTGTAAGAAGATTTATGCATAAAATTACCTTCAGATGGAGTCATGTGAGCGGAAGCAGTTGAGTCTAAATACCAAGTAGCATCATTTGTTTCACCAACCGACATAGCAGCGAAAGACTTAGGCAGATCGTCAGCAACAAATGCATGGTTAAAACGATTATTACACTGAAGAGCAGAATGACCAGGATTTCCACAAATTTGACAAATAGTTGGAGAAGGTGGAGGACCTAACTCCAATGAACGATGAAGGCGCACTAACAGATGGTGAAATATAAGGGACAGTTGGAGCGCTACCGATACCTGACGATGATTGTCCAGGGAAACCACTGCGAGTAAAAGTGTTGCCAGAAGATGCCTGATGTTGTTGACCCCGACTAAAGGAGCCTCGACCTCTACCGCCACGGCCTCGACCTCTAGAAGTGAAAGAACGACCCCTGCCACGACCTCCTGGAGAAGCAGATTGAATACCTGAGACATTTGAGTGATTGAGGTCACATTTTGAGCAGCAAATGCTTGATGAGTGACAATTGTATATATATCCTTGAAACGCTTCAACCGTTGTTCATGGAGTAGAAGCTTCGTTTTGAGTTCTTCAAGCAACAATGAACCAGGAAAGTGTGTAATAATCCCAACAAAAGTGTCATATTCCTTGCCCAATCCAAGAAGCACATGATCAATAAAATCTTGAGAAGAGACAGGAGAATTTAATGCTGCAAGAGAGTCAGCAATCTGCTTGGCCTTGCGAAGATACTGATCAATTGACATAGAGTCATTTTTGCGCATAGTAGTAAGTTGTCTCTTTAGTTCAACGGATTTTACTTGACTGGGATCCATGTAGCGACGTTATAGAGAATTCCAGATATCACGTGAAGTAGGCAGTAATGAACATCCATGAGAACTTCTCGAGAAAGCGTCGCAAACAGCCAAGAACGAACACTTTGATCAACTCTAACCCATGATCTATAAAGAGGATTAGGTTGTTGAGATCCATATGCATCACATATAAAGAGATGTGGTGGAGGAATTGATCCGTCAACAACCATATTTGACTGAGAAGAACTTTTGTGAAATAGGTTTGGCCAATAATGGCTATCTGATACCATGTGAGAAATAGTATTCTGCCCAAGGTGCTCTCAATTTGAGAGCTTGTCTATTATATATAGAGAGTACAATGTATCAAGTGAACAAGAATTTTACCTAGAGTACAAGGTTATGTAAACAAGGACTCTTTAGAATACAAAGTGTAAGACTAAATGAATTCTACCTATTCTATATATACTAATATAAGATGCCGAAACCCTGTAAAGTGGAGAGGGGAGACTTCTGTTTTGCAATTTTGGATTTAATCACAACAATTCCTTAGTTCTTTTCTTTTTACATCAATAATTCTTAACTTTATAAAAAATACATCTTTTGGGACCTCACAAAATGCAAAATGTGTACCATAAATTGGTAAATAAGGAATATCACTTCCTGGTGTGGTGATTATCGTTAACTAGCTATACATTCACTTCCATTTCAGTTATATTTCATTTCCTCCTTTGCATGTACATTTTTATTTCAGTAAATCAGCTGAGAGGGAGAAGCACGAGGTGGATTTTACATAGAAAATTGCTGCCTTAACGTCAGATCACAAGTGTGGCCTCTGTGTAACTTATAGGTCACGGGTTCGAGCCGTGGAAGCAGCCATTAATGCTTGCATTAGACTATCCTGCATAAATACGAGATGTCTTGTGCACCGGGCGGTCCATTTTTTTTTCGAGAAAGGAGCAAATGTTGACTACCATATCTTTATCCTTCTTTTTAAAGTGTTTGAAGTCTGCAATCTCCATGGTTCTGTTTGAAGGTATGAATTGTTTATGAATGCTTTCAATCTTATATGTGGCAAAATTGACCAGATATACAAGCAACTCACAAAGAGCAATACACATCCTCTTGGCGGGACAACATATCTTCACTTGGATAATGAAGATGAACCATTTTTACACGTTTGGCGATGAAATTATTTTTCATTTCTTTTGAAATTTTTTATTTTTTTTTTAAATTAGTGTTTGGCCATAAAATTTCCAATTTTTACTTGAAGATGTACTTTGAAAAATTTTCGAAAATTTAAAGAACTCTAAAAAGTTATTTTTCAAGATATGAAACAGCTTTCACGAGGAGAGAAGACAGTTGCAGCACTTGCATTGCTTTTTGCTATCCTCACGCAGAGCTATCAAAATGGGCTTAGCTTTTGAGGCCAGCCTAACCCTATCCCGTTACTTAAGTAGGGTTGGGCTAGAATTTTTTGAGACCATTTAAAATTGTGGCTTATAAACCCAGCCCAAGTCCGCTGGCTTTTGAGGCTTGACTGAGGCTGGACCTGGCCAGCGCATGGGCTAAAAATTAATAAATTAATTAACGGTTAAATATTTAATATTTAAAAAAGTAAAAATTAAAAAAAACTATTAACTATAATCCTCATTCGCCAACCCGGTATTGCTCATTTACCCTTCTATATCAACTAGAATTTAAATTTTTGACATGCATGTAATATGACAAAATTAGTTTTTCTTTTGTTTAATTAATAACGAACTCGAAAAGTTTTAGTTGACTAATAATAATCATTTTTCAAAAGAAAATATTACTTTAAGTGGACAATGATCAATTTGGATTACTTTAATATACTATTAATACTTAAACTGCTCTTTAGTATAGAAAAAGATCAATTTTGAATACATCAAAAAAAATGACCATTAGCAAATTTAAAGAATTTTATGGACTATAACGATGAAATCAGCAAACGATATTAATCCTAAATAAAAAAACCTCAACATTTAAACTTATTGAAGCAATCCCTAAATCTGAGAAAAATGGAAGTAAAGCATTAAGAAATATTCATGTAACTTTAAAAAAGAAGAGTTAGAGATATAGAGATTTTGTATTTTCAATTATGAGATTCCTCGTCAAATATCAAGCTTTTTTATGCTCTAAGCAAATAGAAGTTATTTACATGATTAATTGACTATGTCACGAAAAAATATTTAAGAATTTAAAAAAATTCTTTTTTCTAAAAAAAATTGAAGGACCGGCCCACCCTAGCCCGCGGCCCTCTTAGGGCTGGGTTGTGCTGGCCATTTTAAGGCCCGTTCATGTGGCGGGCCGGCCCGTCCTAGCCCTCCAAATTTAAAAGCCCGCGAAGCTTGAGCTGGGCTGGCCCGACTCGTTTTGACAGCTATATCCACAGGTAATCTATGCGGCTATTCATGCTTCATCACTACCAAAAAACGGCCAATTTCCGACAGGAAAAAATAGTTGAAAATTTCCGACGGAATTGATCGGAAAATACATAAAATTTTATTTTTTAATTTTTAATAATAGTTACGACTACTATTCCGTCTATATCCGTCGGCAAATTCCGCGTCACTATAATATTTTTCTTATAATTTTGGGTACAGAGACAAGAAATTAAACCATTCTTCTAATATACCAGTTACAAGCTTTCAATTATTACCCAATATTTCAAATGACCAAATCTGTTCTTCTTCATTGGAGTCAATTCCACTTGCATACCTTGAATATGAATGCTTATAGCCTGTCTTTTTGTTTCGATGTAAATTTTGTACACGACATAAATGCACTGAATTAACTATTTACTACATCTCATCCTTCCTCTTTACCTTATGTTCTTCAGTCTATTCCAACTTCAATTGATGAAAACATGAATTTGGGCCTGATTAGTGAAGTAACTAATGAGGAAATAAAAGAAGTTGTTTTCTCTATGCATCCTAATAAGTCCCCTCGTGTTGATGGAATGACTCCACTATTTTTCTAGCAGTTTTGGCCATTAATTTCTCAGGATGTCTGTTTGGCAGTAAGGTATTTTTTTGAGACAGATCAACTTTTACCCGTTTGGAATCAAACTTTAATAACGTTGGTACCAAAAATAAAAATACCTACTATTGTAAATCACTTTATACCTATTAGCTTATGCTCTACTTTATATAAGATCATTACAAAAATTCTGGTGAAACGTATGAAACCGTTGATGCCTTTACTTATCTCTATGAATCAAGCTGCCTTTGTTGGAAAAAGACAAATTATGGATAATGTCGTGTTAGCACATAAATTTATGGGAGTGCTGAAAAATAAACGAAAAGGAAAAGATAAGCTAATGGCTTTAAAGTTAGATATGTCTAAAGCATATGATCGTGTGGAGTGGCCTTATATCCAGCACATGATGTTACAAATGGGTTTTCACCAAATATTTGTAAATTGGGTTATGACTTGTGTTATGACTGCTTCTTTTTCCTTTAACTTTAATGGAGAGGTTAAGGGTTGTGTAAAGCCATCTAGAGGATTAAGGCAGGGTGATCCTCTATCACCCTACTTATTCCTTACATGTGTTGAAGGATTATCTGCTCTATTACACTCTGCTAAACAAGAAGGAAAATTAAAAGGGCTTAAATTAGGGATAAGTAGTCCTTCTGTTTCCTATTTATTTTTTACAGACGACTCATTTATATTTTGTAGAGCTGATATAAATAGTGTTGCTACGATTAATAAAATTTTGGACATATATACAAGATGCTCAGGACAAATTATTAATTTTGACAAATCTGCAATCTTTTTTAGCAAGAATACTATGGAGGAGGAAAAAGCTATAATATGCTCTTCTTTCAATAATATACGAATGTGTGAAAATGTAATGTATTTAGGACTGTCTGCTATTGTGGGAAAGTCTAAAAAAGAAATGTTGGCTTTCATAAATGATAGAATTTTATCTAAAATAAAGGGTTGGAAAGGAAAATTTTTAAGTCAAGCAGGGAAGGAGATTTTATTAAAGTCTGTTTTAGCTACTATCCCCTCATATGCTATGTCTTGTTTTCAGATACCTGATGGGCTATGTAAGGAAATCACTAGTTTATTTTCAAACTTTTGGTGGGGTACGAATGATGATAAAAGAAAGATGCATTTTGAAAAGTGGGAAAAACTATGTGAACCCAAATTTAAAGAGGGGCTAGGCTTTCGGGATCTAAAGGCTTTTAACATGGCTCTTTTAGCCAAACTAGCAGGGAGAATTCTGACTGAACCAGATTTGTTAGTTTCTCAAGTCCTTAAAGGTAAATATTTTCCTAAGGAGTCTTTCTTACAGGCACCGACCAATAAATATACATCTTGGGTATGAAAAAGTATTTTATGGGGACGAGATCTATTAAGTAGAGGTGTTAGATGGAATGTTTCAAATGGTAAATCTGTAAGAGTATGGAGAGATCCATGGCTGCCACGTGATAGCTCCTTTTACCCCTTAGGTATGATGAGTGGTACTGCGATAAATATGAAAGTATCAGAACTGATTGATGATAGTACTAACACATGGAATATGCAGATCCTGAATACGTTATTTAGTGAAGATGATGTCGAATCTATTTTAACTATTCCAGTATCTTCTGTAGGGGAAAATGATCGACTGATTTGGCATTTTACTAATTCTGGTAAATACAAGTCAAGTCTGGGTATCATTTGACGAAATTGCTCCTCACAAATGATAGAAGTTTGGCTAATCATGCAGAAAGTAGTTCTCATGTGTTCCCGAAATCTTTTTGGAACCATTTGTGGTCCTTCAATATTAAAAACAAGCTCAAACATTTCTTAAGAAAGTGTATCTTAAATACATTGCATGTTAAGAATATTATTAAAAAAAAAATTCATTCTATGGATGACATTTGTCCTTTTGTGGAATGGAACCTGAATCTTTAGAGCACATGTTCTTTAAATGTCCTAGATCAATTCATACGTGGAAAATGAGTCCGATTCGTTGGCCAAATTTGCATTTGATCTCTGATTTTGTTACATGGTGGTATACATTAGTGTTAGATACGAAAAGATTCTCGAAAACTAATACATTATTGCAACTAGCAGTATCTATTTTATGGATGATTTGGAAGGCTAGGAATGAGTGTAGTTTTAATTTGGTGATATGGAATGAAAATGAGATTTTATGTAAAGCATTATTGGAGTTTAATGAACTTACAGTTGCAAAGGAACATGTTAACACTATGACTGATGCTTTTACTAATTCACCATTACTAACTCTTCCTTTAGAAAGAGTGTTGCTTTATGTGGACGCAGGTCTGGATTCAAGGACTCGCAACGCGAGTATTGGAATGGTAGCCTTAAAGGCTAATGGAGACGTGCTTTACGCCTATGGTAGTCCAATTCCTTTTGTTGGAAAAGCCATAATAGCTGAAGCGTGGGCAATAAGAAAAGCAATTCAAGTGGCGGTGAAGTATGGCAGGAAGAATATACATATTTTGTTTGATTCCTTAACAATGGTTCAAATGCTTAATGGAAGCAGGGGTCCTTCATGGGAGGTTAATACTCTTTGCGAAGATATTTGGGCACTTCAACAACATCTGAGTGATGTATCGTTTAACTATCTAGCTAGAAGGTTCAATACTTGTAGTCATAGGTTAGCCAAATTTTCTTTCGCACTACTTAGTGAAGTCTCTTTGTTTGACAACTGTCACACCTCCTTTTTACGTTTACACCCCGAAAGGGCGTAAAGGAATTTTTCCATTTAAAGGACAATCGGAACGGGTTTTATTATTAAATTTTAGAGTCGCCACTTGGGAGATTAATGGTGTCCCAAGTCACCGGTTGAATCCCGAACCGAGGAAAATATGACTCTGTTAACAGTCCGCGAATCAAAAATCTGAGTAAGGAATTATGTTAACCCAGGAGAAGGTGTTAGGCATTCCTGGATTCCGTGGTTCTAGCACGGTCGCTCAACTGTTGTATTCGATTTTATCTGATTTTAATACATGTTCTATCCTATGTGTATTTTATTAGTAGTTTGCTTTTATATATTTATTTTTACAATAATTGCAACATCGTAAAAATATATCTCGAACCACGCCGTACCACTACACCGGTGGCTTTTGACACATTTCAGCTTCGTTGAGATTTGGATTTGGGTCACATAAATGTGCACCCATATTTTGGAAGGTAATATTATTAAAATACACGCCTAAAGAAACTACGAGTTTATTATATTTGGGGAAGACCATGAAATTCGCTAAATAGTTCGCCCGAATTCTAAGCATTTTTAGTAAGTAATTAATGAGGGCCCCGCAATTTGTATATTTGTTTGGCGAGGCTCGTCTCTTATTATTATTAAAGGGTAAACCTAAGAGCGACTATATTTTCTATTTTTATTGTTGTCTTTAAGGGTCAATTAATCCATGAATATAAATTCGAACTCCAAATTCAAGTCCGAACTCAAACAAAAGGGAATACCTTTTAGCTTGAGCCCGCTACCTAATTAAGAATCTAATTTTATATTCATAAATTAATTCCCTATATTCCTAGTTATATATTTTTTAAACCATATTACATTTGGGACTTTTAGTTCTCATTTAAAATTCAATAGCGTTTTTGGGTTTCTAGCTTGGCCCAAGTTCGAATCCAGAACAACATGAAACAAGCTATTCTTAATTTTAGTAGGAAAACTTCAATTTTAAACAATTAAACTACTGAAGGGATTCAAATAATTAAACTGATTAACCGGGATAATACTTGTGGGTAGATTCTAACTTCAAATCCAACTATTAATTCATCCTTTGAATTACTATTCTAAAAAAACAGATTCAACCTTCGGTTCAATTTTAGCATTGCTATCTCTTTATAGTCAAAACTCTAAATTGATTGAATAGCTGGATGTTACCCTCCTTGGAACTACCAAATATGTTTACAAATTTGGAAATAGAAATGCCTACAGTACAACGGTAAAATGGTTTCAAATGTTGCTAACAACCACTAATTACTGGGACTAATTTATGATTTCAGCCCAAACCTTGCCTTCAAATCTGATTTCAAATGTCAACTTAGATTCAACAATTCAAAACTAGTTAAAACTAATACTACAGAGTATAATACTACAGAGTATCTATACTATACAATACTACAGAGTATCTATACTAAACAATTCTACCAACGAAATTACACAAGCAATTTTAGAAATAGCTATAACTAATGTTACTAGTAAATCATTATATCTATCACGGTTCATGCAGCATTATCAGTTCAAATTAAACAAATGTCCAATTAGCTATTACACGATATAAAATGATTATCCAAACAACACTACGAATTAAACAAACATGCATATGAATTCTCTGATATTTTCTCAAAAATAGCATTCGTACATATGGCTTTCATCTTCGCAACACTTGAAATGTTTTAAAATGTACCTGGAACAGGACAGAAAAGGAAGATAGAAGATCAGCAGCAGGCAATTTTAAGCAGCAGTGATTAAGGCTGCTTGGTGGGCCGGGCCTGGGCCTAAACGGGCCTGACGGGCTGGTCTTCGCGGGCCTGGTGGGCCTAGGCTCTGGCGGTCCCGGGCCTGGCGGTCCCGGGCTTGGTGGGCCTGGGGGGTTGAACCGGCCCGTGACGGGCCTAAGC
>MU762294.1:40137-55457 GCA_026770625.1 Nicotiana glauca | reverse complement strand
ATAAAACTGAGGCATCCCTGTGGCAGACTGAAATAATACCTGTGATAACAGCATCCGAAGCAATAGCATTTGATCGGCCCTGCAGAGCATAGAATCGAGCCTGGCCACCGCCTGATCGGCCTCTCCCTCTGGGGCTACCTCTAGCTGCCTGACCCTCACCCCTAGCTGGCGGGGCGGGTGCTGAAGAAGACGGGCCAGAAGATGAGGGCTGACCCCTCTGCTGAGACTGACTACCACGAAGCCAAGTACACTGCCTCCACAAGTTCCCAAACTCCCCGCACTCAAAACAGCTCCCGAGTGCTGGAGTATGGGACTGAAGGGAGCCCCGTGCACCAGAGTGACTGGGTGATGCACTCGGCCTGGAGGAACCCTGAACAGATGGAGCTCGTGATGAACTCTGAGCTGGAAGAGCGCTGAGGGATGGCTGGCTCTGCTGATAACCCTGATGACCTCGGCCGGAAGATGACCCATGATACTCAGAGCGGGCCGACTGAGGAGGCCTGAATGAACGACCTCTGCTCTGCTGAAACTGACCCCTAGACGGAGCACCACTGAAACTACCAGAACCTTGAGGCCTCTTGGCCTCCCTCTCCTCTCTGTCCTGACGGCGAGCCAACTCAATATCACGAGCAATATCAACTGCATCCTCAAAGGAAATACCCAGAACTCTCTCTCGAGTCATCAGAACACGAAGGTGATAGTTAAGTCCACCTACAAACCTCTTGATCCTCTCTCTATCGGTCGGAACTATCCAGGAGGTATGACAGGCTAACTCAGAAAATCTCGCCTCATACTGGGTCACAGTCATGTCTCCCTGTCGAAGCCACTCGAACTGTCTACGCAGCTCCTCCCTCTGAGACTGTGGTACCCACTTCTCCAAAAAGATAGTGGAGAACTCCTACCATGACAAAGGCGCTGCACCTGCCGGCCTACGCCTCTCATATGCCTCCCACCACGTGAAGGCAGCCCCAGTGAACTGAAATGCGGTGAATGCTGCTCCGCTGGACTCCAGAATCCCTGCCGTCCGAAGCATCTGCTGACACTTGTCCAGAAAACACTGGGCATCCTCGCCCTGAGCACCACTGAAAACTGGAGGCTGAAGCCTACTGAATCTCTCAAGACGACGCTGCTCATCGTACGGCATAGCTAGAACCACAAAATCCTGTACTGGTACAACCGGCTGAGCTGGAGCTGCTCCCGGTGTCTTTAAACCCTGCATCACCTTCTCAGGTGTGCGAGCAACGGGGGTCTGACTGCCTCCCCCTGCCTGAGAAGTAGCTGCTGTAGCAGTGGCTGAAACTACCTGGGCTAGGCCAGTGCAAACTGATAGAATCTGAGCCAGGGTCTCCTGGAGACCCGGTATCACAATGGGCACCGCCGGTGCCTGGACAGGTGATGCTGGAATGTCTGCAGCTGGGGCCTGATCCTGAGCCAGGGCAACTGGTGGAGCAACAGGTGCTGCCCTCGCAGCTTTGCCCCTACCACTACCACGACCGCGTCCCTGGCCTCTAGTGCCCTCAGTAGGTGGTACTGGTGGTCGACCGCCTCGTCCTGTAGCGCGAGTCCTCGCCATCTGCTAGAGAATAGAACACAGAAGTTTAGTTCTCAGATCAACAAAGTCGCACGACAAGAATTTCAAGAATGTGAAGTTTTCCTAAGGGTTCTGCAGCCTCTCGAGGATAAATACAAACGTCTCTGTACCGATCCACGAGACTCTACTAAACCTGCTCATGACTCGTGAGACCTAGTAACCTAGGCTCTGATACTAACTTGTCACGACCCAAACCCACCTGGTCGTGATGGCGCCTCTCGTGAAGACGAGGCCAGCCAACAGAATATTTAACTCCTCAATATCTGACAGTTATTAATCATAAATAAGCTTAAAGCAGACATATCATAACCAACAATACGGACATAAACGCGATAATAAGAAAGCCAACCCAAATCCAGCCCGCAATCGGGATGTCACAAGTCATGAGCTACTACAGAGTTTAATAACTACTACAAGACTGTATCTAAGAGCATAGTCTGAAGATAACGAAGTACAGATAATAAAGAAGAAACGGGGGTTGTGGACGCTGACAGCTACCTCGCCTCTCCGGTCCGCCTGATCTGGATGGAAATCAGCGCTCAGGAACGAACTCTGCTATGCCTGTATCTGCACACACGGTGCAGGGAGTAATGTAAGTACTCCGACCCAGTGAGTAATAAAAATAAATAATATATGAGAACATAGAAATCCCACAAAGGCACAATTTATGCTATCTCAAGCAGTAAAATCAGGTAAACAGTAGAAACCGGTGAAATACAGTAAGAAAACTCTTTGAAAACAGTTAAAAACAATTATTCTCAATCAATAAGAGATACTCAGGAACCTGCCCCTTGGGCGCCATATCAAACTCTCAGTACAGTATCAGCCCCGCGGGCTCCGTATCAATCACTCAGTACAACATCAGCCCATCGGGCTCACTCTCACTCATATGGGTACCCGCGCTCACTATGGGTGCGCAGACTCCGGAGGGGCTCCTACAGCCCAAGCGCTATCAATAAGGCCTGAAAGCCTGAACAATATCAATACGAGGCCTGAAAGCCTGCTCACAATACACTCGAGGCCTGAAAGCCTCCTCTCATAACACTCGAGGTCTGGGAGCCTCCTCACATAACACTCGAGGCCAAAGAGCCTCCTCACATAACACTCGAGGCCTGAGAGCCTCCTCATATAACACTCGAAGCCTGAAAGCCTCCTCACATCACTCATCATATCCTCACACATGGCCCTCGGCCTCCATCAGTCCAAAAATATAATCAAAAGCCCCTCGGGCATTAGTAAAACAATCATACTCAGCTCAAATAATAGTTCAAATATCAGTTAAAACTCCAGGTTTGAGTAAAATATGGCTGAGTTCATGAAACAGTGTAAACCACATGGACTGAGTTCAAATAATATTTCAAATAGTGAGGAAAACAGTGATGATAACTCATAAGGAGTTCAAATATTCGGCAATAAGCCCCAAATATGGCAATAAGCCCAAATCACAGTGAAAAAAAAACAAGTCATAACTATTACGCAGTAAAATATCATCCGGACTGGACCAAGTCACGATCCTCAATAGTAAATGACCCCGCGCTCGTCATTGAACGCGTGTCTCATCTCAACACAGCACCAAGTTGTACAACTCCAGGGTCTCAAGCCCTCAGGACATCATTTAAAGTCATTACTCACCTCTAGCTGGCCAAGAATCGAGCTCGCCAAGACCTTTCCCCTCGAATCGGCCTCCTCGCGTGTCAAATCTGACCAAAACCACAAGGAAGGTGTTACAATAAGCTAAAGGAACATAACCCAATCGAAAATACTCGAAAAATATCGAAAATCACGAAGTTGGCAAAACCCGAGCCCCGGACCCACTTCTCAAAAATTTACGAAATTCACAATCACCGGATTCCTCGTCTCGCCACGAGTCCGTACATATAAAATTCATCAAAATCGGAGTCCAAATGCTCCCTCAAATCCCAATTTCTCATTTAAAAATCCAAGCCCTAGTTCTTCAATTTTTCACCCAATTTTTCCAAGAATTAAAGGTAGATTCTTCAATAAAATAGCGTCTCTAGGCCATAGGACTTACCTCCAATAAATTCCCAGTCAAAACCCTCTTAAAAATCGCGTCAATAGCTCCCAAGCTCGTTTAACAATGGTGGAAAAATAGTGGAGCTCGCGGATGAAATAAACCCTTTAAACCCTTCTGCCAATAGCCCTTTTCGCTTATGCGGTCCCGCTACCGCTTATGCGGGACCGCTTCTGCGGCCACATGACCGCTTATGCGGTTTTTCATTAATTACACAGCTTTCGCTTTTGCGATTCACTATCCGCTTCTGCGGATCTCCCAAGACCGCTTCTGCGGTTACACACATGCTCCTACGGACCCGCTGATACGGAAAGGGTCCGCTTTTGCGGAACTCGCCACTCAAGCACCAAGATCGCTTTTGCGCCCTCATACCCGCTTCTGCGGTCCATTTCCACGGAAGCAGAAATACCAGATGATAGAAATTTACAGACCTGTAGCAACTTCAAAAAAATTCTCGTTTAACCACTCAAATTCACCTCGAGGCCCCCGGGACCTCAACCAAAAGCACCAACACATCCTAAAACCTTATTCAGACTTGATCCAATCCTCCAAACACATTAAACAACACTAAATTCATCAATTCACATCGGATTCAAGCCTAAGTTTCTTCAAAACTTCCGAAATGCACTTTCAATCAAAAACCCAACCAAACGACGTCCAAATGACCTGAAATTTTACCCGCACATCCAAAATCACCTAACGAAGCTACTGCAACTCTCGGAATTCTATTCCGACCCCTGGATCAAAATCTCACCTACCAACCGGAATTTGCCAAAATTCAACCTTCGCTAATTCAAGCCTAATTCTACACCGGACCTCCAAATTCAATTCCGATCGCACTCCTAGGTCACAAATCATCCCCCGAAGCTAACCGAATCACCGGAATTCACATCCAATCCCTCTAACTATATAGTCAACTTCCGGTTGAATTTTTCAAAACAAGCTTCCTTCTAAGAGGCTAAGTGCCTCATTTCCAACTAAAACCAATCCAATTATACCCGATCACCTCAAATACCGATATTGAAATATAGAGAAACATAATATGAGGGAAACAGAGGGTGGTAAATCACGTGATGACGGGCCGGGTCATCACATTGGTGTTTTATGGGCATATCACACAACAACAAAAATAAGTACGGGAGAAACACCATTTTCGTTGGTTTCTGGAGCAGAAGCTTTGATTCCAGTTGAGATAGGAGAGCCAAGTACAAGCTTTACACATGCAACAGAAGAGTCTAATGATGAAGAAATGCGTGTAAGCCTTGATTTACTTGAAGGAAGAAGGAAAGCTACATTAGTAAGAATGGCAGCACAAAAGCAAGTCATAAAACGGTACTACAACCGGAAAGCATACCTCGGATTTTTCAAAATTGGGGACTTTGTGCTCAAAAAGGTATTTCAATCTACAAAGACAGCTAATACGGGAAAATTAAGTCCAACATGGGAAGGACCCTATAGGATCTGTGGTATTGCAGGCAAAGGAGCATATGAGTTGGAAACAATGGATGACAAAGTACTACCTTCGCATTGGAACGTTGTTCACCTAAAGAGATACTATTTCTAAGGAATACCCACGGTCAGGAAAAAAGCTAACTCGTACTAAATGATGAGTCATGACCTGTAAGGCACATGGTATAAACTAAAATTCCTGACCTAGGGTTACAATTATTTTGATAGAAATACAAACGGGTTAAGCAGTCTTCATGTAAAATCGCACCTCCGAGTCCCGTATGTTTTTCCTTTTCAGGAAAAGGACCAAATGAGAGAAATAATCAAATGCTCGAGGCTTCATACTCAAACACTTGGGGGACTATATAATATACACGAGTATGTGTATAAAGAAGGCAAAGAAGATTGAGGAAAAATCAAGCCTAAAAAAGTCAAGTGCAGAGTAAAAGTCACGAAGGCAGGAGACAAGGCTAAAAAAAATCTTACTGTAGTTAGGGTAAAAGCTATGTACTAAAATAGGTTATAAAGAAAAACCTTGTGTTTATTGTTCTGAAACGGGTTAGAAAGAAAAACCTCGTATTTATTGTCAAGTGTTTTTCTTAAAAATCTATTACAAGAAAAACAGTTACGAGAAAGTTATAGATGTAATTCAAATACATGTAAAGCATTATTCAAAACTAGACAAAGTTCAAATAAAACTTGTCAATGTTATTTCAAAAGAAACATGTGTGTTCCTATTTCTTTTATCGTATGTTAACACCATTATGAAGTTGAGACGTCTTCTTCATTAAGTGTCGATTATAAAAGAGCCCTCTTTTATAAAATTCATGTTTAATTTAATTATTCATGAAGTTAGCAGAAGCATTTTCTAAAATAATAAAAATAAAAATTATTCTATAAGTCCTTAAAAATAAAGGCAAGAATAAAGCAAACAAAAGTTCAAAATAATAACATGAAAACTTCTTAATACTTAAAATCTTAAGACTAAGTACGAACTTAGTCGAAAAACTACGAATTGTTTATACAGATTGCCCCATGAAAAGACTTGGGGACTTGTGTTTTCCAAAATAAACCCTCAAATGAAACCAAGGGTTTTTAACATAACCTTCCAAAAAGGTACCTGCAAAAAAGAGAGAATTCAAATTGTTTAAATTTATCACTAAGAAGATGAGGGAACTGAAGAAGGTGCATCAATGGCAACGGGCTCAACTTGGGCAGGTGCATCAATAATTGCGGATTGATCTTGACTCGCAGCAACATGCTCGACAGGGCTTGGAAGAATTGGGATACCCATATCAACTTCAACATTCACAGAAGCTTCGGCCACCGGAGAAGGAAAATCTTGAGTTTGTTGAGCCTTCTCAATGGTTTCATTGATCTTAGCCAACTCAGACTCTAAATTGAAATTTTCTTGGCCAACTTCAATCAGGGTATCATGGCGTGAGTTCAGAAACACCCAACTTGCCTCAATAGCAGATTTCTCTTCAAGGGTCTCATAATCCCTTGCCCAATCAGCAATCTCATTCTTTAGCTCCTCATTTTCAGCCAGGGCAAAGTTGTAAGAAATTTGAAGAGAGGCATGGGAGCTTTCTAAAGCACGCACCTTATCAGAAGGGACTCGAAAGTCTTCTTGTGCTTGAGTTAAGCTCTGCACGAGCTCTCCAGAGTAAGTCTCTTTTTGACTCAAGAGAACCTTCAACTCTCTGTTCTCTTTCTCTTCACTGGCCTTGGATAGTTGTTCTAAGAAGGAAGACTCGAGACGCTCTTTTTCTTTTTCTGTTTGGCTTGAGGAAGCTTTTGCAACTGCTAACTCTGAGGTTAAAGCTCGTACCTGCTGCTCTAAGGTACTCTTGCTCTCTTGTAAGAATTCGACATCAATTTGTAAATTCTCGAACTGCTCCTTCCAATTGAATACTTCTAACTGAGAATCGCGTGCTCTCTGCTGAGAATCATGTGGTATCTGCTCCAAGAGGGGGGTTCTGTTCATCATTTCTGGACCGATGAGATTAGCCTAAAAAAAGGGGGAAAAGAGAAATTAGAATCCCAAAGATAAAAAAAATTACAAAGTAAAAAAAAAGGTCAATACCTTCAAGGTAGCATGCACAATATCGTTCATCAGAGTCAGGGAACTATGGCTCTCCAGCTTTGCTTTTTCAATTGGGCCAATAAAAGGCTCCAGCCATACATCTGCCTGACCTGATTTCCTCAAAAGGTTACTTTCAGCAGAAACTTCAATAACCACCCTCCTCATAGCGGCACTTCTACTTGAAGAACCCACCTCAGTATAATGAACGATTGGAGGTGGAATTGTCAAAGGAGGAGTAGCAGAAGAGGTAAGAACAGTTGAGGAAGGAACAATAACAGCTGGGGGTGGCAACGAAGGATCACAGGCACGGGAGTTGAAAAAGAGGCAAGGGGTGTTTCATCTAAAACAGGCCATAAACTTCCTCTATCAAAACCACTAACAAAAAGTTGTTCAATGGACTCACGAGTATCACCAGGGTCAATGTCATCTTCAGGAATTACTACGGGGGCTTCAATGGACTCAGTAAGAGGAACAGAATGACGGGGAGATGCCTCTACTTCATCATCGGAAATTATGCATCTTCGAGCTCGAGGCCTTGTCACCAAAGAGCCCCCATCTTCCTCTTCTTCTTCAACGGCTTTTCTCTTCGACGAAGAAACCAAAACTATTTCTTGAGCCCTTTCCAAAGAGATACGGGTTCCCGAAGAGGTACCGGAAGCCGCAACTGCCTCGGCAGTAACTCCTCGAATAGCAAATCCTGATAAAAAGATGGATTGAAATTAGATCCATAAAGAGAAATATATGCATGAAAGATGAAACAAAATAAGAAGCTCTTACCATGAGTCTTTACTTTCCAACCAAACGGCTAGAAAGTGTTTTTCAAGACCTCCCATCCATTGGTGCGGTCTTCAGTAATCTGTCTACCCAGCCACAAAAATTGGAAACATCTTCCACAACTCCCATGGTTGCTAAAAAAAGGAAAAAGAAAAGCAAAATTAGAAAAGTTGATAAACTTGAAGGAAAAAAGGCACGAACAGGATAAAAGACTTACGTGCAAAGTTCCACTTCTCAGGGAAGGGAACGTTATCTTCATCCACTAAACCAGCAGTGGGGGCAGCAACAAACCGGTCATACCAGCCACGGTCCTTGTCATCCTCAGGGCTTACCAAAACCCTCTTACTCCTGGCTACTAGTGTGAAAGCACCATTGCGAAAAAGCCTAGGGGAGTAAAGATGGATTAAGTGAGGGAAAGTAAAGGGAATACCAGTTGAATTGGTTAAATGCCTTAAATAGGCAATAACCCTCCATATTATTGGGCCAATTTGATCCAAACAAACATCGAAGAAACGACAAAAATCAAGAATAACTGGGTCAATAGCTGGTTTAAACCCTAAGGTGAAAGGGTATGTATAAACAAAAGAAAACCCCATCAAGTAAGAAGTGATTCTTTGATTTGGGTTAGGAATAATAATAAGAAAGTCATCACTCCAATGGCAATCTTTACGAACTACATGAGCCAAAATTTATGTAATTTGAGTGGGAAAAGCATCATCACGATCTAAAGTAGAAACCTGATTCCTAAGAGATTCCCTTTCATGATAAAAAGACAATTCCGTAGGGACTATCTCTTCTACTAAAGGCTCACGTAATGGTTCAAAAGGTTCTTTACCCATAGAGGAAGATTTTTGAGAAAGGGAACCTCTGGTTCTAGAAGAAGCACCAGAACTAGGAGATAAAACAGAAGAGCCTCGTGCAGATCCCGAACTACGGTGCCTACCTCCCCTTCTGCCCCTACTAAGAGCACTAGGGAAGGTATCAACAATGGAAGCCCTTCTAGGGTTGGGGTTCGATGAAGACATAATGAAAAAGGATGATACAAGGAAGAAACAAACAGAGATTTGAGAAATAAAGTGTTCAATAAACTTTACGAGGTAAAAACAAAGAAGGAAGTTATATTTATACTGATGAGCAACCGTCAAAGGAAAAAGTGCAATGATGGAAGGACCATAATAATGATAACTGACACTTCGTGAATAGGGAAGCCGAAAAGAAAGCCTAAAAGGTGCAGCAAAGCTGCAGAACCAATAGGAAGGTGACACATATGAAAACTCATTAAATGGAAGTGACAATTGAAGCGTCAATTCTGTCACAACATTAATGGTGACAAAAATTCTCGTTTTAATGAAATCCACTTCCCAAATATTCAATTGATGAATAAATGGCAAGTGGAAGGACTATCTGTATTGGAAAAAATTGAGTTTACATATTAAAATAGTATGGAGATGACGTGTCGTGACACATAGACTGGTCAAATGGTCAAAGAGTTACAACTAGCCAAGAGGCACGAGTGACAATGGATCCGATCAAAGGCAAAGGAAAAGGCACGAGCAGTTATTCAAATAACTCAGCGCCCATACCTATCTAAGTCATTTATATCCGATAATCAAAAGGAATGAATCTGACAATAGAAAAGAGTGTAGATACGGCATTTAATAGGCATTAAATGTTAAATACGTTAGAGAATTTGTATTGAATGTAATGATTATGTAACGTAGCATTCAATTACTTTAATTATTCATAATAGCCTCATTATGATTTGGGCAAAACGTATATCTCCAAGATATCTATAAAAGGGAGATATCTGATCAATTGTAAGGGCACGAAACACTATTGGAATATACTTTGGTTCATTTGTTTTTCTCTTGATTACTCTCTTGCTACCTAAAATACTTTCTTTTATACATTCTTATGATTATCAATAACCCGTATTCTTCTAAATTCTAGCTTTGACTAAAATTCCATTTTTTGGTTAAACAATATTGCTGTTTCCTTCGTAATCATGTAATATTACTATTCGTCATAGTTAGATATGCAGGAATCACCAAAGATGGACAATTAAGTTATTTAGTTAGGTACTAGATGTAATTGCTTAAAAAGATTTATTAATAGTTAAAATAAATAATTTTGTAGTAAATTCTTTGGACGTCCTAGAACAAAAAACTTGGTATTGGAATTCTAGAAAAATATGTTTTTATAAGATAAAACTTTTAATAAATTTTAGAGTTCTAATAATTAGGATTTTTTTTACATATTAACGATTAATAAATAAAAAATTTAATTGATTTAAAGTACTAAATATTAGGAATAAAACTTAAATAATAATTTTGTTCAAAATAAATCTTTTTAAAGAATAAAAATGATGAACGGTATAAAGTCATATATAGAAAATAATGAAGAAATCAACACGCAATGACAAACTAATCGTTGCAACGCCAAACTATGGGAATGGAAATCATTCTCATAATTGTGACACTACGGAGTAATCCTAGATTTTCGATTCAATAACAAATAATACAACCTAAATACAATAATGCAAGTTGTAGAAGCCACCTTTCACGAACCCAATAATTTCACGACGCAAATTTATACAAGTAAAAGTTTATGGGCTAGCCACTTTATGGATCGACTTTTGAAAATATTGAAGTAGTCACTTTTAATCCGAAAATACTCTGATAGTGTTATGAGTTTCGAATTTAAATAAGTGAAATCTAAAATAATATCAAAATTTTAAAATTCAAGACACAAAAAATCCGCTATTTTCATGACTTTTGAATTTATGTTTATTTTTTAAATTACACATTCAAAAAATATATTTTTTATTTCCCCCTAATTTCTGTTTGAAGCATCCCACGCTTTGACCACCAAGCATCTTAAATTTTTATTTTATCTTTTTGTTTTTAAACTAATCGAAGATGAAAATACAATTTATACCCCTAGTTTCGTGAACTCTACTCAATAAGTTAATTCTTTTTAATGCATAAAAAATTTAAATACGCAAATATATAATTAGTGCGGCATTTAATTAATTATAGTAGTAATTCTCAAGACTTTTATTACTAGCCTGTTTCAAAAAGTATGCTGAAAGGGGAAAAACCACTAAACATCCCAATTTTCATCTACCCCCACCAAACTTCTAAAGCCCTTCTCTCTTATTTAAACCCCTTTCTAATCAAACCACAGATTCTCACTTCCTTTATGGACTTTGGAGTTGGACACGACAACTGTTGCCTTTCAAACATTATTATAACAATTCTACAAAAAATCCATTTCCTAATCTCCCCTTTTCCCCACACCATAATCAACCTACCTTTTCCCCCAATTTCACCCTCTCCAAAAGGTGCCCTACTTACTTCTCGCTTTTAGGGTTTTTTTAACAATTTCAGCTGCAATTGGGTGTTCCTTTTGGTTTGATCATCTATAGGGTTTGAACTGCGATGGAGTCTGAGGATGATATGCACGATGCTAATGATATGGAGTCGGTGGATGAGGATTTCTACAGTGACGGTGATGGCTATGGCGGTGATGCGTTGGATAGTGACGGTGATGATGCTGATTATGATTTCATGGGTAATGAATCCGATGATTCCAACGACCAAGCTGTCAGTCGCTCCCAGGTACTGAAATTTGCCCCGTTTCATCCCACTACTTCTTGTAACTTTCAGAAATTGTTATGTAGAGCAGTAAGATCAAGATGAGTGGTTATTGGAATTGGGGTCTTTTTTCCTTGTCTTAAACTGTGGAAAGGGACGAGTAGATGATCTTGCTTGATGGGTTGCGGATTATGATGGGTCCCAATATTACGCTTTGTGTTGTCTATTTCGAAGTGAATTCCACTATAAAACCTGTATCTTTATTGTATCCTCGTACTTGGGGATAGAATGATTACGCCGTATGACTTCAAAAGTTACTCTTTTTTATTGTCTAAACTATGGAAAGGCATTGCGTGATGAACAAGTAGACTATCTTGATTGATGGGGTTGTGGACTTTGTGATCAGTTCTGATGTTATGGTTTATGTAATTTTATTTTGGACGATGTTCCGACTTTTTAAAGGAATTAGTATATGGTTTGTAGCATAAATGAACAGTCTAGTGGAATCCTAATGAATAGTGAATTGCTGTGTCTGGTATATTTACTTGCTTGTTTTTGTTTTTTGATTCTGGTGCAAGTGTGCAACAACTGTATACTCTTAGCTAGTAATCACTTTGATGTGCTACAAAGGGGCTTCTCCTGGGCTACAGTTGATTTATCACAGCTTTGATGTGTTATAAGTAGCTTCTCTTAATTTAGGCTCCGATATGTGAGAATTCCCATTTTACCTGTGCTATTTTTGTTTGGTTTCTCTTCTTCTTAGTCATTACTACCTCTTTGGTTTTGTATTCACATGCTCCTGTTGCAATTTGCAGAAAAATTATACAGTCTTGAAGGAAGAAGATATACGTCAACGACAGGAAGATGATATAACGACAATTTCGGCTCTTCTGTCCTTACAAAGAGAAGCTGCCTGTATACTACTTCGACGTTATAACTGGTAACCTGATCTTTTTCCCCCCTACCTAGCAACTTAATAGTTATTCTGTGTACCTTTGGATGCTATTGCTTGTATTGACATGTGTTTGACTTGATGAATATCTTTGGAGAATGTTAATGATGCATCATCCTATGCTCTTGTGCTTCCCGCTTGTATATGAGTTATGACGGACTTGGTTTTTGGTTTTCCTCCTGCTTGACTTGTTTTTAAAAAGACTAAAACTATGATGATTCTACTATAGGAGTGTGAACAAGGTGCATGAGGAGTGGTTTGCTGATGAAGAAAGAGTTCGCAAGTCTGTCGGTTTGTTGGAGAAGCCTGTTATCCATCTCTCAAAAGTTAAGGAAGTAAGTTCTCTACTATGTTTGCAGAGACGGATACAGTTTTTGGCCAAATAATCATTATTGGTTGATACAGCTTTCTCTTCCTGGTGACCCAAATCTATATATATTGCTTATTTCATCAAGATATCCTCTTGGCAGGTGGCGTGTGGGATTTGCTTTGACAACTTTTCTCCTGATGGCATAAGATCTCTTAAGTGCGGTCATCCTTTTTGTACTACTTGCTGGAAAGGTCTGTTTCTTGTGGAAGCTTTTGGCCCACCTGTAGTTTTGCTTTTGCTCTGAAATTGAAGGAAGTGGCTAAACTATCATGCGCTTTGAGGTTTATTATCCGGTTATTTGTTTTCATTTTTTTCCCGGGTTACAATTCCTCCTTTGTTGAAAAGTGTAGCTACATCTGTACGTGCAAACCCTAGAAGCTTGGCACTAGTTTTACTTTCCAGACTGGGTCAAGCTAGTAGTAACCATGGCCCGTGTATTAATTAAGTATTCACATCTTATGATCTATTGTCTTGGCATCTTGGAAAAGTGGGGAAGCCCTTGTATTACCAAGCAGCGATCTTTCTAGTTCCGCTTCATTGATGCACGTGAGGGTGTCAAATATCAGCTTTCTAAATGCTGCCGGGGTGGCAACTTAGTGTGAGCAATATGTTGAAATGGTGTGTGGATCATTTAGGGAGCAGTATAAAATTTTGATGCACGTGACTCATGAGGGTGTCAAATGTCAGATTTTTGAATACTGCCACATAGTGGGAGCAATATGGTGTATGTGGATTTCGGGGGGCAGTATAAAATTGTAACCTCCAAGTTGTGATGAATACTAGATAATAGGAGAGAGTGACTTATCACTTAGTCTGGAGGATAGCATCACCACAATTTCAATGTTGATGACCTTGTTCTCAATATTTGCTTCCACGTTTGAGAGAGAAAATAACTAAGTTGGCCTAACAATCTAAGAGACATGATGGGAATTCTTTCAGAAGAGGTGGCTTTATCGAATGAAGGAGGGCTGTTATGTTTATCATCTTTGCTTTAGAAGGGAGTACATTGAGTGGTTAAATTGAAGCTTGTTTTAAAAATTGAGGACCAATCATGAATACTGTTGCTTAAATGGTTACCAGTGAGGCTTTTAGTGCAGCATCAGCAAGGGAGAACAATCCACCCTATCTCTTATTCTGGTCAAATTTTTACTGAAGAATTTTGGTTGTCGTTTACCTTCCATATCTTTGTGTGGGGCATTTATTTTCTTGTCTAATGGTTTTGTGCTTGTTCTGGCAGCTTACATTACCACATCCATTAATGACGGCCCTGGATGCTTAACACTGCGGTGTCCTGACCCATCGTGTGATGCTGCCATTGGTCAAAATATGATTGATTCGTTGGCATCTGGTGAAGATAAGGACAAGTACTGTCGTTACCTTCTTAGATCCTATATTGAAGACAATAGAAAGGTTGGTGTCTAATGCTGCCAGGTTGGTGTGTTCTTAATGCTAGGAAAATTAAGGCAAGGCCGTGCATTGAGCTCAAATTGAAAGGTCTGATGTGCATCTCACATGAGGTCAAAGTTCGGTTTTTAATGAGCTAGGCATATTATGTTGGACATCGCACCATGGTGCAAAAGGATTATTTGTGCATCAATATGTTGTCGATGAATTTGAGTCTCTCATATCACAGGAGAGGTGCTTGTTTAGTTTGCTCACTCACTCCGTATGCATTTGTTTATTCAGCATGTGATGAGAAAAAATACTAATTTAGTTGCCATTACTTTATCAAGACTGTGACCAGGAACAATGCCATAATCAACTAATGGATGTTATTGAGAACTTGTATAGTTCAGATTCTTTTGTTCTACCGATGAATATTTGGTTGAACCATTGATGAAGTAACGATGTGCTCTGTGAATTATTCACATATTCTTCTGAATTATGTTTATCCGCTGGCCTAAGATTTTCCTTTCGAAGTGGTTATGCTTCTTTTATACTTCTGTAAGAACATATATATATATGTATATGTATATATGTATATGTTGGAACAAAGTCGAGGACCTGCATAACAATTGTAATGGGAACGACATCTGTCTAATTGGCTAATTCTTGTATGTTTCTAAGCGAGACAGTTGCTTAGAGTTCAGTGCTTTTGTCCTGCATTATTTTGGTGATAAGTAACAACACTAACTACAAACCTCTTGGTCTTTTATCTCACTTATACATAATTTTGCTTCCCCTGCTCTCTTTCACTCTTCCATTTTTGTTTGTCTTTTGCATTTTTTTTCCTATCCACTATTCAAGATAAGCAATAGTTTGTACACGTTCTTTGCAGTTTTTGCTGATGATCTGTTTTTGCATGAACTTTCTAGTAATGATGTATACATCTAGTATAGGGGATATCCCTTCACATTTATAAATTATTGATGCTGCCATCTCTGCTGAGTGGTTTGGATCTTCCATGGAGTACTTAAATTATTATTGGTTGTTATATATCACATTGTATTGACATGTTTTTTTTGTGGGG
>MU762294.1:2186-31213 GCA_026770625.1 Nicotiana glauca | reverse complement strand
CTGTGGCACTTTCTTGTCACACAAGACCCCTGATGCAAGCCTCCACTTTGACCACCCCGCCCCTATACGGTGAGTGACGTCCCCGTCTATCTCTCTGTCCCCCTGAAACACCGACCCAAGATATCTAAAACTGTCCCTCTTGGCGATGACCTGAGATCCAATCATCACGTCCCTGCCTACTTCGCTCGACTCGGCGCTAAACTTGCACTCCAGGAATTCTGTCTTTGACCTGCTCAGTTTGAAACCCTTAGACTCGAGGGTCTGTCTCCATACGTCTAACCTCTCGTTAACACCGACCCTCATCGTCTCATCTATCATATTATGTCATCAGCAACCTAAGAAAAATGAACCTGCTTCTATATTATTATTTAAAGGCCCAAGACAATAAAGGCCCAAATACTAAAAACTTAAACAGTGCTGGAAGCTAAGAGGGGGCCCCTGACCCATGCTTAACAAAATCATCCCATCTTGATTACGCATCTTATTTTGACCTAGTCTCCGCAGAGCTCCAAGCACACCCAATTTTCCCAATTGTGACCGTATAGATGCAGACAATGAGGCTGAAGAAGTTCAATTAGGGCAGGGGTGGTCAGGGGTTAGTGATGTTGACTCAGTTCTATCTTCTCAGTCCTTCAACGACTTTCTCCCATTGCGTTGGTATGAAGGGGCAACTTCAACTAACCAGCTATTTGCAAATCCCTTAGTGAGCACATGGAATGTCACTTTCAGAAGGAACCTACAAGATTGAAAGTGTGATGATTTTTTGAACCTATTAGCTCTGATTGAAGGCCATAGTATTATGCTTCACAGCAAGACAGAATCTCATGGGAAGGCACTAGAGTCTTTTTTTCTCAACGCATTCCTTGGAGTCCAAATAGGTTTTTCCAGGAATAAATGTCAATACAGGGAAACTAAGGCCAAGTTCATCTAACGAAATATAACTGATTATGCACACATAGCTAGAAAACAACTTTGCTCCTCCATGTTATACATTTTATTGACTAAATATGAAATATTTGTAATAGCTCATTTATCTGAAAATCACAACCAAAGGTAAAATTTTAAGCTACTATCAAAGAATATATTACAATTTTAAATAGCAAAAAACTGAACCGAACGAAAGAGCAACAACCATGATACAGTGTTGCAATATTATAACTTAGTGTATATCTCATAAAATCTATGTATGTATTAAATCTATAGTTTTAGTCTAAAAACAATTCTAATTTATTGCATGCACTTGGGTCCGTGCTTAGCACGGGCTAAAGGTCACTAATCGTATTCTTGTACTAATCAACTATGGACTTCTATCTTATTTATTGATTTAGAACATGAAATATTGAAGCTTTGAAGAATCCCATGCCCTTATAAAAAACTGAAAAAGCCTTGTCTAATGAACCATCATGATAGCTCAAGAAAAAAGAAAAGTCGATTTATTAAAAAGATATCTTTCCAAGGAGAACCAGATCAATCCCTTCCCTAAAAGCTAGTTGCCTTTTGAATTCATATAGCTGGGAAAAACATTTTGGATGTAAATAACGTTGTGCAATTTTATCTCTTGATGTGATTTTTCTGCCTTACCTTCTTAGTACTCTTACTAATGAAATATATGATTTATCTATTTTTCCAAGAAAAATGTAGTGCAACTTCTTAGGTTTGTTGACTCTTTATCTTATACTTGAGAACCAATTTTTATAAGTTTGTATTTCTGGATGCCTTCCGTGGAAACCGTTACCTGCCCATCTCTTCCCCAGAAAAAAAAATGTAGAGTAGACTTCATCATAAAATAGAAGAGAAATAGTAGTAGTTTTGGATGGTGTTTTCCTTGCGGTGGACCAGAGAGCACAGCATATTTATACTGAGGTATTTTTAGGACAGCCTAATAAGGAGAGAGGGTGGTGACATTCCTCTCTCACTATGACATTCCTCTCTCACTATGAATCCGGAGAGCACTTGTGAAGTTGCACAAAAAGCTTCATCGGTTGTTCTCACTTTTGAATCCTTTTAAAAAAAATGATTCTCGGAATAAGTAGGAATGCATCTCTCTTTGCATGAGCAGCAGCATAGCAAGCCATTTAACAGTTGATAGTACATGGAAAAAAGAAGGAAGTCTGTGTCGGTGGTACTTCATCTTTAAAATGCAAGAGAAGACATCAATCATCTATTACTTCAGTTCCCCAGTTCCTGGAGGCTTATCAACTGTGTGAAACATGTTCGGATTTCATTTGATAATGCTGATGTGTATAACATGAGAAGCAACTCGGGAGCTTATGAGGATCATTTGGAAGGAAAGACATAGGGGAGCTTCCAGAGAACTCGAACATTCTCTCCCACAAGTTGGTGGGACTTTTTTGGTCTTTCTCTACACTTTAAGAGGACTTTATGTGCCAATTACTACAGACAACTATGAATAAAGATTTAGGGTTTGATTATTAACAAGCTCTTCCTTTGCTGTTGAGACAATGATACTAATATAGTAGAAAAAATATGATTATGTTCAACCGCTGTCTCGATGTCAAGGAAACTCGGTCTTGAAGTGTATGAACTGTCTATCTAAAAGAATTAGTTATTAGAGTGTGGACAATTTTTCTATGTTGCTCGAATATGCTGCCGCACCCGTGTTGGATCCTCCAAAAAGCATTAGTTTCGGAGGATCCGACACACACTTGGCGGTATTTTTGAAGATTCTGAGCAGCTTAGCATTTTTGTTTGTTTTTGTTTATGTCACCACGATCCCAGACACGTGGTTTGGTTTTTTTGGGTCAAACACGTGGAAATATTTTGCTGATCGATTGCAAAGGGTCTCAAATTCACATCTTCTTTGCTCTAGTATCATGTTGATGTACATGAACTGTCTCATCTGAAAGCTTAAGTTGATAGAGATAGAACACTTGTATTTTTATTATATGTCTACAACACTTAATAATTGTGATATATATATTGTCAACGGAGTGGATAACGTGTTATACTGATCTATATATTTTGTTCAGTGTTTCTTGTTATCCATGCAGTTCGGGTTGAAATTGTTTTGGTTAATATGCTGAGATCTTACACTTCTTAGATCCCAGATAAAAACAGGCTTGTTTGTGTGACATTTAACTTTTCCTTTGTGGTGATTTCAGGATCTTGGCTAATTCCAAGCCCTGTCCGAAGTGCAAGCGGCCAATTGAGAAGAACCAAGGGTGTATGCACATGACTTGTACGCCACCATGTAAATTTGAGTTTTGCTGGTAAGACTTTGACACCTAGACCTATTCTGTACATTAGATTGCTCTTTCTTGAACTTCACTACCTACCTTGTACTCTTTTGTGGGAGCGCAAAAGAAAGAAACATATCTATCAATGAACATGTCTTGAAGTTCTACATGATAAAAAGTTCAGGGTGATTTCGAAGATTATTCTAGGGCATTCATTGGGCTTACTTTTTCAATGATTTTCCTTGTTTGTTATACATGTTAAAGTAGATGATCACCGGATATACTCATTTTGAAATATGTGGTTACCCAAAGGTCCTTACTCGTGGTGTATTATATCTCGTAGGTTATGTCTTGGTGCTTGGTCAGACCATGGTGAAAGGACTGGTGGATTTTATGCATGTAATCGCTATGAATCAGCAAAACAAGAGGGCGTGGTGAGTTGTTTTTTCTGGTTTGTGCAATGAATTGCAGTTTATTATTTTACAACCTATTCTTTGAATTTGGGTTTGTTGTAATTGTTGATCCTGAACGTAATAGATGATGTGCTATATACTCATGTATACATTGTTGCATATAGTATGATGAAGCCGAGAGGAGGAGAGAGATGGCCAAAAACTCTCTGGAAAGATACACGCATTACTACGAACGTTGGGCAACCAACCAATCGGTATGAATAACTCTGTTTGGCTAAAGATTTTCAGTTCTTGCTCATGTGTAAGTGGGTATTCTCTAGTTGGTTTTATTTGTTAGTACTTCCCTTTTCTCTAATCATCGATTTCACTCAATATCCATGGGCATTTTTAATTATTAGTCTTTGAGACTGACTGCTAAAGAAAACTGGTAAAGAAGGGGGATATCTTTTTCCTAAATGTCCTTAATGTTGGCCTAAAGGTCTAGTGGGCTCCCCAATGCTATAGGTTGGGTTGCAGGATACAAAAATGTAGTATGTGAGTCTGCTCCTATATTTTTGTGCCACATCTTTTAGTCATTAGAGCCTGTGAGAGGTGTTTGCCAGCTGGATAGGTTTTTGCATCTCTATAGAATTGAAGCAGAAACCATGTTGACACAATGAAAAGGAAACAAGTGAGTTTGACAAGTTGTAAAAATCGGAGCTTGACAGTCCACCATGGTCTATAGTGTTAATAACACCAAAATGAATTACAAATACTTGTATTAGTCATGCGTAGGCACATCTGCGTCCTGTTTATGCATGTCAAGGGAGTTTGATTTTTGTTGATTTTTAGGTCATACACCCATAGTAACAGTCGGTCTGCTAATCATCATTCGCCTGTTGAAGCTTCTCAACCTCTCTACCCACCAATACAGATGTCTGTGTCGGGGGCTTTCTGGACAATGTCAAAGGGTTTGCTACCAGCTATGAGATACATTTTTCTTTGCCTAGACCAATTTTAATCCAATCACCTTTCCTTTGATTGTACCAAAACTCAGCTTAATCAAATTATCATGCCTTGTTTGCCGGAGATTTGCAGTTGGCCGAAACATCTCTCTCTATGAACATTTAAATCTGTCAGTGTTGGTTGAAGCTGCACCAATATTTTTTCTGTAGCCCTTTGTGCATGGAGAAGATCTGTTATGGAGTGTGAGAGGAGGATTAGGGTTATGTGGTATTTACCCTGTTTGCTGCTGCTTTCCAGTTCTTCTCTTTGTAGATACTGGAATTGGAATTCCCTATCTACAGTTTCCTTTTGGAATTATTGATGATTGATGCCTAGAATAGAAATGAGATTATCGGCTGATGCCATTGATTTTTATTTCTTGTGAGCTTTCTCTTCTTCAGTTCTTCTACTGTTTTCTGGAAACAGATTATACACTTCTTGAAAATGGTGACACATGCATTGATTTGTGAAATTGAAAGTTCCTTTTAACGTTGTATACTTCTCGATAATGGTGAAATTTACATTAATTTGTGAAATTGGAGTTTTCGTTCACTATATGTAAACCTAATATTCCTTGTTTTCCTAATGGCAGTCGAGGCAAAAAGCAATGGCAGATCTGCATCAAATGCAAACTGTTCATGTAAGTAATGATATCTGCTATATCCAACAGTTATTCTTGCTACAATGGTGTACTTTTTTCGCTTATGTGAAGATACCTGAAACTGGGCTGCAGTTGTAAATTTGATGTGGAATCTATGAAGTGTGGCTGTTGTTTGATTTGATCTTGGTTTGCTGAAGGACCAATGTGTATTACTATTGTACTACTTGGTTTTGATTTATATTTGATACCTGGTTGTGATTTTGCTCCACTTACTATACACAGGCTAATGAAATGACATCGTAAGAGTCTCAATGCTGAAGAATTTGTTTGCTGGGACTTTTTTTTCTTTGCTCCAGTTTATCTCTCAAGGCATAACATTTGTTTTTCATTGTGATGTCTACTCAAATATGTGTTTAATGTAAGCTTTTGGTTTATCTCTGCAGCTTGAAAAGCTTAGCGAAATACAGTGCCAACCCGAGTCACAGTTGAAGTTCATTTTAGAATCCTGGCAACAGGTGAACACTGCAATCATCTTCCTCTTCGTCTTCACATTTACATCATACAAAACATAAGTTATTCAAAATGGCATTCCTCTGAACAATAAGAATTTATAATATGACTTCCCTGGGAATCATTTCATGGTTGGCCTTATCCACATTTGCTTTTCACTCTTGAGTGGTACATGTGCTTGTATCTTTTGTAGGAAATCATCAGCCTCATCCCTTTCCCTGTTTTGAATTGGTTTCCTAACCTATGTCCGAAGACAGTTGGTATCCAAAGCTTGTACTACTCTGGCATCCTTATCCATGATAATGGATGAGGACGAGGGGAATTGTCTTTCAAAGATAAGTCTTGTCACCATACATCCGTGGTTGGGGATTCGTCTTTCAAGGTTAAGTTCCTGCATCACACATCAAATGAAATTTGGATCTGGTCCCTTTTGAGTAATCCTTTCTGTCCGTCACATTCCTTTCCATATGCGCCTCACATGAGGTTGCAAATTCAGATGAAAGACATGAAAATAGTTTCTATTTATAGACGGTTTTTGCAAGAATAATTTTCATCCATAGGGCTTCCGATTCGTGTGCAATTCTCTACAGCCATTTCCCATAAAAGGCTTTGGTTGAAAATGAGTAATATGTGAATGCCTAAACCTGCTCACTGGGATGATCCTCTGTCCTTTTGATATGTGAATGCCTAAACCTACTCACTGGGATGCGTAAACCTTTTGATATGGGCAAGCTCATATTTTTTTTATAGGATTTTTTAAGTCGGACATTATCATTCGGTAATCAGTAGTTAATGCTTTAGTTATTCTGAACTTTGGAATTGTTCTTTTATTGGGGCTTGTAATATGGAGCAATTGATGTTTCCCTTTACAAATTGCAGATAGTTGAATGTAGGAGAGTGTTAAAATGGACTTATGCATATGGATACTACCTACCTGAACATGAGCATGCAAAAAGGCAGTTTTTTGAGTACTTACAAGGTATTTAAAGATTTGATCATCTGTTTTGCTTGTTCTTGAATCATCTACAATGAACTTGTCTCGTGTTTCTGTTTCTTTCTTGTATGCAACCATCTGTACAGGTGAGGCAGAGGCTGGTTTAGAGAGGCTTCATCAATGTGCTGAAAAGGAACTCCAAACTTACCTTAATGCTACAGGACCGTCCAAGGATTTCAATGATTTTCGTACGAAGCTCGCTGGTCTAACAAGGTAATTTATCTGACAGAGTTGCCTAGAAGCATTAAATATAGACATTTCTTCAGCTAAGAGTTACTCTGCTGAATTAATTCAGGAGTTCTCGTTTAACAGTTTTACTTAAATGTGATTGTTATTGAAGATAGCATAGTCCAGGTATATGATTCAGCTTTTGGGAGGTGGAAGTGTTTTCCCTTGTGGTTATTAAATTTACTTGTGCACTTGCAGCCCTAGGCTGCAGAGCAAATAGCTAGGGGGTTTAGGCTGGTCCAATGATGGTTGATAGTCTCTGTGGGTTGTGATGGGTCATGAGTGCTGGTGCTTCGATTTGCTTTAGGGAGAATTACTGTTTGCGGGTAATTTCTTGATCAGCCTAGATTCATTCAGACTTGGGAAGCATTTGATAGCTACATTGCATAATGGAGAATTACAATCTTGCCCGAATGGGTTAAATACCGTTTATCATCTCATGTTAGCTTAAATGATTTTAAGGTAGAGATGTCTCATTGCTAGTTTGATCCTGCATTTTATTTGCAATTGGATCACAATTTTAGTCCTTAAGCACTGGGACATGTTCACACTTTACACTTATGTACAAAAATAAAGCAATTTGATGCAACAATTTCTTATTTACAAAACTGAACTGTTTGTTTCATCAATTGATTTCCAGCACATCCTCATGGGCGAATAAATCCGTAGCTTAGACAAAAATGAATACGTTAATCGGGAAAATTGTGAAGGGTTAACCAGGAAAGCGCATAACCAAAGAGATGGAGCCAAGATTTGAAGCTTATGGATTTGGGATTCTAGTCTTTTCTAAGTTAGTGAGTTCTAAATTAATAAATTTTACATATTCAATGAATACTTTGAGACAAATACAGTGATGGAACCGAAGTTACTGGGTTCGACCAATCCCATTACCAAAGAACTAGCTCCGCCCCTCCCGACTCCGGGTGTAGTGGGGGTGGTAAGGCAGGGAGTTGGGGCAAGATGAATCTCTAGGCTGGAGGCGGAGAACTAAATGAGGAGATAGATGAGGATGTGAGGAGAGAACAAATTAGGGGTTAGAGTGGTGGAATGGCTTGTGCTGTTGTGCATACATGATCTAACCATTTATGCTTTCTTAGGCTAAATTCTGCCTTTACATAAATGATCGGTCATATTATTACTCTGAAGTTCTTGTTAAGCAATGATGCCATATGCTCAGATAATCTCCTTCAGATGTTACCATTTTAGCGCATGTGTAACAGTATTGTCAAAGGTGCATGTGGCACACCTAAGTCCTCAAGCTAGATGCAAAAGTAGGCTGAGTACTTTGCCTCACTTAGCGTAGCGCTTTGGTTGTTTCTCTCTATGTTGCGCGGACTCTCCAAAATGTAGCCGCATCCGTGTTGGATCGTTAAAAAATGCACTACTTTTGGAGGATCCGACACGTATCCGGCCACATTTTCGCAGAATCCGAGCAACATAAGTTTCTCTTCACCCATGAGCACCTTTTTGAGTAGGGCATCACTAAACGATAACTTTTTCATTTAATTAATTTTTAACTCTTTTCTTTATATAATTCTTCATAGTTACGAATTATTGATCTTGAGTTATGCATAAAATTATTATTCTTTTTTAGTTTGCGATTTCTTTCATTAAAACATCGCTTTAATTTGAGATTTTCTTTTAAACCCTAAATAGACCCGAAACCCCCCCTTTTTTTTCTCTCTTTTCACCTTTGATAACACTACTGTGTAATGAACTTATTTGACTCTCCTGTGGAAGTTCGCCTCTCAAACATGTGGAAGAGATAAGATGATTTTGTGCTTGATAGTTCATATTGATATATTAACATTTTAATGACCAGCTGTTTTTCTGTAATTGCAACAGTGTTACCCGAAATTACTTTGAGAATCTGGTTAGAGCACTGGAGAATGGTCTTGCAGATGTGGATTCCCAAGGTGCTTGTAGTAAGGCACCGAGCTCAAAGAACGTAGCTGGGAGCAGCAAGGCCAAAGGAGGTGGTAGGGGTAAGAGCTCCACTCGGACATGAGACTCAAGTGAATACTTGGATGACTATATACTGGGATTTTGTGGGATAATATGATGTTCAGATGGGTATGTTAAACACTTACGCTCACAAGAGGCAAACGAGGGGTTGATGATTCTCTAATTTAAGCCAATTGTCAGAGAACAGCATAGAGGTAAAAAAGATCCCCTGACAATGAAGTTTGCTCTTGTGCATCTTCAAGGGGAAACTAATGGTTTTGTTGTAAATAGTCTGTGGTAGTTAGGTGCAGGACTATCAACTCATCTCTTTCAGGGGAAGTGGGCAGTGGCTGCATACATAACTGTGCTGTTGTTCTTACTGGTCACTTGTGTATAAGGGTTCCTTGTGTGTATATAATGATATATGCTGCTTATATACATTGTTATTGGAATTGCTCTTTGTTTCTTTCTCCCTGGTATGCAGATAATCTTTCACGTATTTGAGTACATGTCAGCATTTTTAACTGATCTCGGTCTGTTCCGACATTTTCCGAAAAAATGTTTTCGGAGAATGACTTGTTTTGCCTCTGGAAATATCACCCTAAACTTTATTCACTATAATAGTGAAGTGACTATAATAGTCTAAGTGACGGAGCTTTATCTACTATAGCAATAAAGTCAATTCTACCCATTAAGGTGATCTTATTGTTATAATGATTACAGTTTTGTGACTATGCTGTTATACTGTATGAAGTTTGGCTACTTTGATTTCACAGAAGGTAGCTTTATGTCTTCAAGTGTTATGGTAGGTAAAATCTAGTTATTTTAATGTCACAACAAATAGTTTTCTAGTTGTTTGAGGTAAAGTTCGATTACCAAATTGAAATTAATTTACACAAATTGGATTCCTTTTTGTAGAAGCAAAACTAAGAGAAGTAAAACTTTTCTCGATTTCTAAAGAGTGAATTTCGGTTAAAAATAGAAGCTAAAAGAAGAGTATAAAAGCTTCTTAGATCACTATCTTCTCCTTAATAGCAGAAAGATCAGTCATCCCCAAAATATCTAATGTCATATAATTACTAGCCTTTAAAACAGAGTGTGAAACAAGCCGTATATATACTTGATTAATCAAAGAAGTGGAACAAAACCCTGTATACATTTCATTTTCTTTTTCTTTACATTCCTTAATTTTCTTCTCAGGTTCATGAGTTTAATTAGCTAGGGAGATGATATAAGAAAAGCTCAAGAATGGAAGAGTTAATTTTTCAATTGGATGGATTTGTCTTTGAAGAGTCTCATGCTGAGTGCATTTAGCATTGCTTTTGAGTATTGGCGTGAACCCATCTTCCAATCCATTCCTGTTGACATCATGACCTTGAAATCTTGGTAACTTATCCTTCCATCCTGTATATATATTAGCAAAATGAAGCAACCCAATAAACAAAATAGAATAGAATTTAACTTGACAATATGAGACGTGTTAAGGTTAATTACCTTATCCAAATCAGCATCAGATATGATGTCGTGGATGGCTTGATCATTCTTGGGGCCAAGATGATCATCAAATAAAGAAGCTTTCAAATCTTCAAACTCAATGTATCCACTTCGATTCTTGTCAAATTGAAGGAAAGCTTGGCGGAGATGATCGTCGTTGCTTAACCTCTGCAAGTGTACAGCCATTGTCACAAATTCTTCACAGTTTAGCATCCCATTTCCATCTACGTCAGCCTTTTCCATTATAACAAAACAAAATTTTCTTAATTAGAAGGTATATATATATATATATATATCAACATATGTAGAGTACTTAAATATATATTAGTAAGAGAGTAATAAAAATAAAAGATAGCATTATTTATAAGCTTACAGCATCCATTAGCAATTGGACTTCAGGATCAGCAACAGATTGCCCCATCATATGTAGACCATCTTTGAGTTCTTGGAAGCTTAGGTTTCCATTTTTGTCACTGTCCATCATATAGAACATTTGTTTAATTCCGTGAACTTGATCTTGTGGTAAGTTATCTGCTACAACCTGTAAATACGAAATATTCATGATACACTTGTTGTACGCCCAAGAAAGAGAAACAACAACTCCAATGAATGTCTAACTAGGGACTTACTCTGAGAACTTTTTTCTTGAATTTATTCATCAAAGTAAATTGCTTAATCCTCGCTCTCACACCTTCTCCCAAACATACATTAGAGACCTTCTCAGCATTCTGTATCCAGTGATGTTCTTTAAACATCAAGATTTGATCAATTAGTCTGAATTTGCAAATTCCTAATCTTTCAGGATCAAACATGAAATGATATGAGTTTAATAACTACTAACCTGAAAAATAAGATGGGTAATATTCTATAGCATATTAAAATACACGGATCTAATATAATGATAGTAATACTTACCAAGGACTTCTTCAACTGTCAACCTATTATAAGGATTTGGATCAAGCATTCCTTTGACAAGGTCCTTAGCTTCATCTGATACTCTTGGCCAAGGATCTCTGTTAAAATCTATTGTACCTTTTACTATTGCGTGTGCAATTCCTTCTTCGGTTTCTGTGCTAATCACAACCAAGAAACCCCATATATAAGGAAAAGACAATTAGACAGTTCACATAATCTTTAAAACTATTCAACCCCATTTGGAAAAACATACAATAGAGAAGATCAAATAACAACAACAACAAAAAACCTAGTATAATCCCACTAATGGGATCCGGGGAAGATAGTGCGTACTCACAGGAGCGGACGAACGTTACTCGAAGTCGCCACTTCATCGGAAAATTTTACTAATACACATATAAACTGACACCACTTTACAAACGATCTTACTTGGTGTCCTCTAAGCTAAAAACATTGGTTAAACCAATACCAACACTAAATTCGTTATACATTAATCAAAGTGATAAAAAATTAACAAATATAACATGCAATTATAGTATAACTTAAACGGATTTAGAACTTTAATTTTGAAAAAAAACTTACCCCTCTTTCTCTATTACTGAACTTCTGAGTAGGCGAACTCTTCTCAACTTTTTATTTTTCATGTCATTACAATGTTTATTTTTTAGATGATGCACCACTTACAAAAAATTTCTGCGTATACCCCCTGTGTATGCAGATCTTATCCCTACGTTGTGAAGGTAGAGAGACTGTTTCCGATAGACCCTCAGCTCAAGGAAAAGAAGATCAGAATGGCGAACTAATTAAGTTTAAATGGTGAATTACCAGCCCAAAAAGGGGGAACGCCACATAACAAAATGTAAAGAATAACACCGGCACTCCACACATCAACTTCTGGTCCATAATTTCTTCGAAGAACTTCTGGAGCCATGTAATATGGGCTTCCAACTATTTCACCAAATCTCTGGCCTAAAAGATAAAATTATAATGTTCACTAAGATAAGATGCCAAAGCAATGCTCAAGATAATTATTAATTACGACAAACTCAAACACTAGTATAATTTTGGAGATGAAAAAGACTTACCAGGCTCAAAGAAAATAGAAAGGCCAAAGTCAATGGCCTTCAACTGAGCATTTTCACTTGTATTGGCATATAAAAAATTCTCAGGTTTAAGATCTCTATGAATTACGCCATGCTTGTGACATACCTATCACGAAGCATACAAGATTTTGTTTAGCAATTGCAAATAACTGAGCATATAGTTAAGTGCATAAAATTGAAAGAAGAGTAAACACCTTCCGGGTTTTGTAAACAAATAGTCTGTCAGATTCACTGTTTACTTTCCTAGCTAGTATTAAAATTGTCTATATATTAATTATACGTTGGTTATATACATAATATACATGACATATACATATATTACGCATCTACCAGCTACTTTTAGCTAGTTTAGGGATCTTACACAAATAGTCGGTCATATTCATTGTTTACTTTTCTAGCCAGATTATATGTCTATTACACATTCGTCAGCTATGTTTAATTTAAGCAGTTGGGTGGCCGACTATTTTAAGTTAATGTGTTTTTATAAGGTGTTGGGTGGGTGGCTAGGGGCAGCCCGGTGCACTAAGCTCCCGCTATGCGCGGGCCGGACCACAAGGGTCTATTGTACGCACCTTACTTTGTTTACCAGTTACGCCAAGATTACTTGGGTGGCTATTCAGGTTAAATCATTCAAAAGAGGCAAATGGAGAAGAGAATACTTAATATAATTACCTGGACAACCTCAAGAATAGTCTTTGTAACACGAGCAGCAGCTCTTTCAGTATAATGTCCTCTTGCAACAATTCTATCAAAGAGTTCACCACCTTCACAAAGTTCCATAACAAGAAAAACAGCCTCTTTATCTTCATAAACTTGCTTATAGCTAACAATATTAGGGTGTTTAGGCAAATGCCTCATTATCACTACTTCCCTCCTCACATCCTCCACATCTATTTCTGTCCTCAACTTGCTCTTTGCTATTGTCTTACATGCCACATTCTCTCCACTTTCCTTGTCTACACATTGGTATGTTATCCCAAACTCTCCTCTTCCTAACTCCTTCCCAAACTCGTACCTGTTACAAGAATAATCACATAAACTAAAACACAAACAACTTTTCTTAAAGAGGTATTGTTTTTTGTAAAAATACATACAAGTCCTTCAACATAAAAGAAAGTCATATACTGTAAACCAACTTAGACATGACTTCTCGCAAGAATTAATATTATTAGAACAAGACTATATATTCAAAACAATAGTACTATTGAGGGGTCACTGGACCTGTAAACTTTGGCAGAAATCTTATATACTATATGTATTCTTTGAAAATGATTTATTTAAGTCACTCGACATTTGGCATCCTGGATACTAAAATCTTTAGGGGGCTATGGTTGAGCAGAACCCATCGCCTTAAAATCTTGGGTTCGCCTTTGATTCAGATCTTATTTCATGAACAAACATGTTCATTTAAATACAAAACTTAAATTTATATTTTTCCGTTTAAATTTAGGTTTTATATGAAAACGGAAAATACCAAGTCTCTTAATCCAAAGTTTATATATGTATATATTACAACTATCTAACGATACCTCTTGTAAATGTCATCTCCAGATGGATCCTTAACGACATTTATGGGACGAGAGAAGTTCTGGGATTTAGGAACGGATGTGCGGCTGGAGTTGATCTTGGAACAAGTTTCTTGATCAATAGGAGTAGGTCTCATTTTTGTTCTTTTCAAGAAATTTGCATTTTGTACAGACATGCAGGTCCCCATTTTTTGGGATGTTAGATTCTATATTTTTGTTTTTCTTTTGTTATAATGTAGGTATAGCTAGATTAGCTTGAACGTAACATCCCAAGGGAACAGAAGATCAAAAGAATTAAATGCAGTGAAGGAAAACAATGAGAGAGAGGAAGGAAGAGGGAGAGAAAGGAAACCCCAATCTTAGGGAAAGGGAAGTTGATCAAGTCTTAAGCCAGGGGTATAATCTTGTTTTCTTGCTTTCCCCGGTTTTGTCTCAGTCCCTTTGACCACTTTTCTCTTGTGGCATACAAATGCAGAAAAACTGAGGAATTATCCTATTTTATTTTTATTTGTTGTATTAATATGTAGTTTCCCATCTAGAAGACTAGCAATATGCATTTAATTACTTGTGCGTTATCGGTAACAATGTTGTAATTTTTTTTTATTTTTTTTTATATCTTATACTGTATTTAAGACAATCGAAGTTTCCATAATACAAAGTAATTAGATATGAGATACGAGGAAGCAACTAACTAAGCTTTTATATGTTATTAGATGTACACGGTATCCCCCTCCCCCCCTCCCTTTTTTATTTCTTTCTTTTTTTGTTCGATATATGTTCCCTTTATGTAGGAATATATAGTACCAATCCTTTGACTTATTATATTCTTAGTTACTCTATGTATAAGGAGAAAGTTCTATTTATAGGTAGAGTTACCTGATATTTATGTTGATGGAAGTAGCAACTATACCTCGGTAAAATTTATAGAGGTATGTGCAAATTGACCTGGACACTATAATTATAATAGATAAAAGGTTTTGTTCTTTTCTCCTTTCTGAATCTAACCGACCCCTATTATCATCTACAAAAATGATTGCAATTTGTGAACCTTTTACGTGCATGATCTCTTTGACAACGATACTCAAGTAATTTCAGAGCAGTTTCTTTTGCATTTTGATGAGCCTGTGGAGTCATTTTCTATAATCCAAAAGCAAGAAAATGAAAAGATGCCATCATCAAATTAAATTTCACAAAGTTGCACCATCACTAATAATAAGACTTCAAAATTGTTACGAAGTAAAAATTCAAAGCAAGAAGCCAAATATTACAAAGAAGGTAGTAAATGTTAAACTACTATGATCGGATTTTACAAAAAAGCTTATTCAAATTCACTGATTACACGATCATACATCTCATGTCCTTATTGAATTAGTATTGTATGGGTGAAAATTTGTGTTTAGAATATTTATCCATGACAGTACTAAGGGAAGAGTTCCCAAGTTGTCATTTGTCGAAATGGTCCAAAAAGCAGCGAAGTCTATGGTCGAAGAGTCAACGAGAGCCGTAGTCGAGGTGTCAACAAGGGTCGAGGTCGAGTACCGTTGATAGAACTGTAACAACTAGTTTTAATGATAGAATATTAAAGAGAATATTCTAGTGGATATTCTCTGCGCTTGTACTATTAAGGTTTCTTAGGAACATGTCCCATATAAATAGAAAAAGATAATAATAGAGGAGAGGTGATATTCATTTGTAAAACACACACTTTGACTTGAGAAAAAGAATCAGATCTCATTTGCTAAGATACAAACATCACCTTTTCAATGAGATTCTTGTCTACACTTTTCCACTAGATCCGAGAATAACTCAAATATTCAAGGGATTGTCTATCATTCATCATGTCAGAAAGAACATCCCCTCATTCCATCCTTTCTTGGGTGACACATTCATTTTATTTACTTAACACTCTGTTTGGATCGTTGTTCCCCGTCGTTTTATAATGTATTGTATTGTATCGTATCATTTTATGAATACAATGTTTGGATAGATTGTATTATTTGTTATTGTTAAATAATATTTTACTGTTTGGTTTGACTGTATCATACTGTACTGTAACTGATAAGTTTACTAAAATACTCTCAATTGTTTAATATTAAATTTATCAAAAATTATGCGTACAAATAATTTTAAAAAATAAAACAGAAGAAGGCAAAACACCTTAAGAAAGCACAACAGAGGAGCGAGACAGAAGAAGGCAAAACAAAGGAGCATAGCCAATTAGAATCGAGTTAAAAACAAATTAGGACTTCAGAGAAAATATAAAATAGAAGGCGTTAAAACACCTTTAACATTGGCGGCAGAAGTTCTGAAAAAAAAATAATAGGTTATAGGTTGGAGATTTGGAGTTAAAATAGAAAAAAAGATAAAAGGTAAAATAGATTTGTGGAGTAATAAGTTAGGACTTAATTGGAAAGAAAAATAGGAAACAATCCCACCACACCAAATCGGTTGTTTCAAAAAAGGGGATTTTTCATTGTTCCAGAACAATGGATTTAACAATACAATACAACCAATTTTAATTAAACAATCAAAACAAATATTATTTTGGAATAAAAATACAATACGATACAATGGGGAACAACCATCCAAACAAGCGGTAAATGCAATTTATTGCTATTTATTGTTGTTAAATGCTATATTGTTATTTCTGATTTGTGGAATATTCACTACGTACCACTGCCACTGTCCGACCGTACTTGCACAGTATTTATTGGTTCTTTGAAAATCCCATCTAAGAATATTTTTGTTAGCTAAGATTAATCCTTATTTACATAAATTTAATTATTTGAACCAAGAAATATTTTTTGGTCAAACAAGTATAAATATTATCTTAGATAATTATACATTTCATTATATCTTATTCAGGATTTGTCTGTACAAATTGAAACATTAGGGGGTTTACTGAGCCTCTTATGGTTATTAGGGAGTTCTCTGTAAATCACATCTCCTCCAAAACCCCATTTCACAAAAAATACACTATAGCAATTTTCTGTTTGGTGCTGTCTCCGGAGACTCGAATCATCATTTTCTTCTTCTACGTTTGCTCTCTGCCTCTGTCTTGATTCGTGAAAGAATGGCGTTTTTGCCCAACAAAACAGTCTTGTCTAAGCTTCGACTCAATCCTCAGGTTTTTTCTTACTTTTCATTTGGGTTTATCCTTTTTGCATTTATTGACGGGGATACCAAATGTTTGACGATTTGATTCTATGAAATCTCTTTTTTTAATCATACTGTAGAAAGCTGATGAAACTTTGATGCAATCACGACGTGGAGTCCATATCGAACCCGGGGCTCGCGAGAAGGCTGTGAGTACTTGCATTTTTTTCTCTTTTTGTTTCTCGAATTGCTTTTTTTTTTTCACTTCAAAGATCCAATTCTGCAGTAAATTTAGATTTGAAGCTTTACTTGGGATGGCTCAGATAAGGGCAATTTTTGTTTTTGGTTAACTTTTGGTGTACTCATGATATTTCTGTAAGCTATTGAGTGAATATAACTTAAATCAAAAAGAAAAAAAACCTTGGAATAGCTCGAGGTTGCCGATGAAAGAAGCTGGATGTCAACTTCTACGTGCCGAGTTTACTAACTCGGCATGATGCTATTGATTTTCAAATTTGTTATCATTATTAAGATAAAAGTACTGTTTGTCTATTTTATCAAAAGAACACACACAAGTGATTCTTTACTTGTAGAGCTTGCTCAATTACATTACCTTTAGAGAATACTTTTCTAGATTCAACTTTCTCCTTTTCCGGCTTTGATTTTTTGTAACCTCAATTACTAAAATTTTGAGTTTTGGAAAATAAAGATGTATCTCATTCAAATGTGACACTGTAAATGTGGGTGTTAAGCTTCTTCGCACTATTATGGAGAGAGCAACTCCTTTTTTTTTTTTTTTTGTGGTAATTTCGCTCTGATGTTAGTGTATTGGGAAATATGTAGGAACAGGCCATTTGTTCAATATTTCTTCCAGATACCTCAAAAGCAAGATAAACTAATTAAAATCATTGTATTCTTATAAAGTAGTTTAGTTATGTGATGCATGTTTTGCATTTTTAGAAGGGAGCATCTTCTTTTAAGGAGCTTTCCCTCTCCAAAGGCTTAGGTCTGGTCTTGTATATAGTTGAGTAGCATATTACATGATGTTGTTTGCCTCATTCGTTGATACTGTACATTCAAAATTAAAAAAGGGCTCATTGATATTTCACCCTTGGAAATGCTTCAAAACTTCTGAGAGTCTGTTTGCATGATGAGGATTCTTTCTTTCATCTTTGTTCCAATGTAATAAACACAAAGTTGGCTCTCGGTTAATCATATGTACATTACATACCTTTGTTTATACAAATGACAAAATCTAGAACACCTGAAGCAGCTATTGGAAAGGTGAAGATATATGGCTTTTGATTGATTGATTACGTCAGAAGGCATGTTACAAGTCTTGGTATTGGCACTCGTCTTTACATGTCCACTTCCACTTTCACAAGGATTATATCGGCCTAAACTTAAAATCAATTTAGCTCAGTTATATACTCCAACCTGGAGAAATGTGTACTAAATAGGTTTTGTAGGTGAGTAGGTCACAAGAGTCTTTATCATGTACGTTTCTTTTTGCTTTCATGAGATGGTGGTTTTGCACTGGTAGCGTGAGAAATATACTGTTACGTTCTTTCTTTTTGTAGTAGTATGCGAAACAATGTAAAAAATTTGTGGGAAAATGACTTTACACAGAATGTCTTCCATGTTACAGCATGTTGAAGAAGTACTGAAGGTTTTTCCTATTACTCTGCATCTTTTTTCGGCTTTTCTGATAAATAAACTCTTCTTAGGAAAATCTGTATTTTATCTAACTCGAGTGTGTGTTGTTGGGAATGGGTTTGTTTGTCAAATCCAATTTTGTTCCCCATGTATATGTGTGCTTGAATGAGCATGAGCTATGATATTTCTTTGTGCCTGATTTATTCTTGGGTAAGTTTTCTGAACATTTGAGTGGCTTGCCCTCAGTTGTTAGATTATTACCTTTCCCTTGGCAAAATGCTCGTCATTGATTAATTCCACAAATAGGATCCCCTTTTGACTTACTCAATTGTTTCCATCAGTAGCTTTTTCTTTTAGCTCTATTCTAGTATTTTTTTTCCAGCTGCTTTATCCTTGGCAATTCTTGTTTTTGGCAGCTCTTGGCAGCGGATCCTTCCTTGAAACGCTTTAAGTCGCATAAACAGAGTGTGCGGAACCTTAAAAGGGTGGGAGATGTTCTAACTATTGTTGTTGTAGCAGGTTTGCTGATCTCTTCACTATATACTGAATTTGCTTTATTTAATTTTCTGTGAGTGTAGCTGTAAGTGTCCGAAGTTAGTGAAATATTCACTTGCAGAGTTGCGAAGTTGTTACTTTATCAAGTCAGTTGACATCGTTTCTTTTCAATAAGATTGTGAATGTCTACAGTTCTATTGAAATAAGGTTTCTTTAGGCTTTATGCCCCTCTTTTTCTCCATCTTATAGAAATTGAAATAAGAACAATTGTAAGAGTCTTGTAGCACCTTCTTAGTGCTTCTTGCTTACCAATAAAAAAATGTTACCTTATAAAAATAATAATCATAAGACTCATTTGACAAACACCATGTTTCTGCTTATTTTTTTAAAAAGTAACCATGGTGCTTGCTTATTATTAACTTGTGGCTTTTAATAGGTGTTTATTATTAACTTGTGGCTTTTAATAGGTGTCAGAGTCTCAAAACAATTTTGATTAGAGTCTAACAACAGCCTGTCACTGTCGGTGTTACTACTCTGCGTTAGTTTTTAGTTGCAAAGTAATCAGATTCCAATATTCATGTCATTGGCTTCTCAGTCATTTTCTTTTTTCAGACTCTTTCATCTCTTAATACATGAACCCTCCTGCCCTGTAAATAGCAGACACTAGCCACTTTCTAGTGTCACTATATATATAGGCTTAAATTTGCCTTTTCACTATTTGAAATTGAAAATATTTTAAAACCTTCTTTAATTACCTATTCACCCCGAAACAAAAAGAACTTTTTTTAAAGCTTTCTATTATGTTGAATTGCGTTGAGATCTTGTTCCGAGGCTGTATATTCTGTGCAATATATGTTATCATCCTCCTTTTGCTGCTTAATAGGCTACATGATCTCTATGCTGCTCCTAATATAATTTGCAACAATCAATTTCCAACCTTCATAGTCATTGGCTTCTCATTCATGTTCGAAGCTGTTTAAAGATTTTAAGAAGCTTCTGCTCTGTTGGTTTACATCCAACTCTTGTAATTTAGATGCTATCAGTTATGTCCCTACAGCATCTTTTTGCTGCTTATTGTGCTGCTATTTACGCTAACTCTGTATCCTGGAAAAGCAATTCTACCTGTCTTTTCTATTGAATAGCATCTTTGGGGCAAGATAACTCCTGGATGTGAGGGAGGTCTTGTGATCGTTGTATCCTGCTGCCTCATTTTGTGTGCAATTTACAGTTGTTATGAATCTTTTCGTAAACCCTTTATCTGCTGACTGTTTAATACTTCTGAAACCGTCATTCTGATCTTCCTAATCTGTATTTGCAGGATGTTGTTATGAAATATATGTGAGAGCTGTTATGCGGGAAGAAGCAAGGAAGAATGAAGAAGGAAGCGCATAATGGCAGATTGTTCTGTTTTTGCATATTTTCACTGCCTTTATTCTTCAAAACATGGGGGAAATGGGATAATGAAGGATCGGTATCTCTAAGTACATGAAACTCGTGTTTTAACTTTTGTTTGGGGTTGGTGGTATGAAAATAAGGTGGTTCCAAACAGCTGAGGCTGCATCTCAACGCCAAGAACTTTGCATGCAAATTTTGGTTTTATTTGAACTTTATGTTTGAATTCTCTATAGTGTATGTGATGCCTGGTGAGACTTTCTCACCTTCAGTTATATGGTGCTTTCACTTATACGTAATGCGACTAACACAAAAGATGGACCTTCAGATCGTGGAAGTAATGTTTGTTTTTGTGTGCACTAAAGCAACTGCCTCGTGTATGAGGGGATGGAAAATAATGTAGGGTGAAGGAATTGCATTTGTTTATCTACATAATCTATTTCTCTTGCAAGAGACTAGTCTATTCTGCTATTTGTATTGTCAATTTCATCTTTGCTAGTGGATGTTGCTTAATCCATGCTATAGTTCTGTAGGGAGAGATCATCTGATTGTTAAATGAGATTGGTTCCCAATCAAGTAAAATACAACCTCTTTCTTTTTTAATCTTATCTACAATGGGGTTAATTCCTGTAAGGAAACTAGAATGAATCCGAAAATGAGAAAAATAATGTAATGAAATGTAGATATTTTACGCTGAACATATGTTAAGAAGTACCTTCTGGGATATTCAATATGAAAAAAAAGTGAAGGGATTATACGTCGAGAAGCACCGTAAAATTGAAAAACACCATTACTTATCTATATAATAGATGTAGGCTCCCGTGCTCTGCACGGGTCCGAGAGCATACTGGGGCTCGTGCTTGGGCTGAGAGCATACTGTGGTCGTGCTTATTTCTATATGCTTCAATAGCTATGTGTTATTTACATTCAATAGCTATGAGCTTTACCTCAAATCATAAGATCATCTCTCATGTTTGTGAATTTTTACTAAATGTTTACTTATTTATTACACCTGATTAATATATTGCAGCTCAGTTGGATGACCAAGTATTTAGTAGAGGCACACACATCTCTTAAGAATATTTGTTATTGTAACCATGATCTTTTCTATTGCTTGAAAAAACACAAATCAGCGAAGTCAATTGTCTTCTAAAAAATGCATATGATTTTTTTTACAAGGAGCAAAGCTTGACAAAAAAATGCAGCAAACCTTTTTAACTCTATTGGTGCTCATCCCATTTTCATTTACAAGAAAGTAAATCATCCCTAAAAGTACAATAAAAATGATCTCAACTTTCTTAATTAAGCAAAACCACTTCATCACCAAGTGCACTCCATCGAGTTTTGGCTGCTCGATCGTTACTTAGAAGAACGATTTTCTTAAAGAACCTGCATTTGGTATCTGTGAAAAAAATTTATGAGTACTGTATTTTAAGCATAAAATACGTACTCAATTCAACTACATGAATTATCATAAATAAACATAACAGTACACTCCTCACTCTGCCTAAAACAACTATAGTTAAACTATATATTCCATCTCTACTTGGAATGGATTCCACATTCATATATAGTTGATGTCTATGTATAAGAAGGCAAGTTAAGTAACAGGTAGGTTTATATCTCTCTCCCTCAATCTCGATTTATCAAAACACGTACTTGCAAGCACCTTAAGGTTAAGATAAAGTAGGTCAGGAACAGTAGACACTTCTTAGTAGACAACCAACTTTACCAACCAGCCTGCACATTGATTAACATAGCATCTCAAAATTTTGTCAGTTAGTGTAGCGAGCCAAGGGGAATACACTCATATTCACTCTGAGACGTTAAGAAATGTACTAAATTAATCAACTCTGTCACACTTGTCCTCAGCTGATTCTTTGTCAAAAACATGGATGTTGATTATATTCATAGTAAATTGTGAATTGGAACCATGGAGAATGAAAAACAGTATCAATTCATTAAAAGTACATGCTCTACAACAGCTATCAATTAAATCAAAGACAAGGGCAAAAACACTTTAGGGTGCATGTCATCTAGAGAGTAGCAAGATTTTCTTCAGAAGTTCAAAGAGAACAAATACATCTTTCTCTCGCTGTGAATGATAGCAGCACCTTGGCAAGGGTAAAAACACTTTAGGGTGCATGTTGTTGGGAATAAACCCCGTAAAAATAGTATTCACGGTATTAGTGATAAACGCAGAATACTAAGTTATGGTTAAATCAGCAAGAATAGAATTGCAACAATAATGACACCAAGATTTTACGTGGAAACCCTTCTGAATAAGGGAAAAAACCACGGCCAAGAAGAGCAACTGATATCATTATAGCGAGGAATTTTACACTGTGTAGTAACGAGTAAAAAATACTCCTAAGACCACTACACCCTCAAAAAAAATAAACACTCTTTTACTTTTTCCACCTCACTACAATATCTCTCACAATCTATTTTTCTTCACAAACTATTTTCTTATAGTTTATGGAATACCTTGCTCTCTCTTTTCTCTTTTTGTTGGTGTGTAGAAATGAGAGTTGAAGCTCTCCTTGTATAGCCAAAACCTCACTCTCTAAAGCCTACAATATTTGATAATTTCCACACCCTTTCCACAATTTCAACAAGGTTGGCTACCAAACCAAACCAAGTCAATAAAATGGGCTACCAATTCAACAAGGTTGACTACCTAACCAAACCAAGTCAACAAAATGGCTACCAAATCATTTGAATGAGATGGACACCATATCAATCTCCCCCTCCAGTCTCATTCATCTAGAGGAGGTAGCACTGTCTTCTAGTTTGAGTTCATGCCGACAAGTTCTTTGCAAAGCTCGAACTTGTCTCTTGGTAGTACCTTGGTTAGCATATTCGTAGGATTTTTACTTGTGTGAATCTTTTTGACTAGAAATGATTCGTTCTCCACTTGCTCACGGATCCAATGATATCTGACGTCTATATGCTTTGTTCTTGCATGGTACATGGAGTTCTTGCTCAAGTCTATTGCACTTTGACCGTCACAATAGACGACATACTCCTTTTGATGCAATTTCAGCTCTTGAAGAAACCGCTTCAACCATACCATCTCCTTGCCAGCTTCGGTAGTGGAAATATACTCCGCTTCAGTTGTATATAGTGCGGCACACTTCTGTAACCTCGACTGCCATGATATAGCTCCCCCTGAAAAAGTAAACAAATATCCAGTAGTGGATTTTCTGTTATCAAGGTCACCTGCCATATCAGAATCTGCATAGCCCTTCAGAATTGGATTTGATCCTCCAAAACATAAGCGTTGCTTCCTCTTAGATACCTGAGTATCCACTTTACAGCTTCCCAATGCTCTTTTCCTGGATTTTTGAGAAATCTGCTAATAACACCGACTGCATGAGCAATATCTGGTCGAGTGCATACCATTGCATACATCAAACTTCCGACGGCAGAGGAATAAGGAATCTTGGCCATTCTCTCTTTTTCCTCCGTTGTTGTAGGACACATCTTCTTACTCAACTTCAGATGACCAGGAAGGGGTGTGCGAACCAACTTAGCACTTTTCATATTGAAGCGCTCCAGTACACGTTTTATGTACTTCTCCTGTGACAAGTAAATCTTCCTTTCATTTCTCGAACGAGTAATTCTCATGCCCAAAATCTGCCTAGCATGAACCAAGTCTTTCATTGCAAAAGACTTATTCAACTGTTTCTTCAACTCGTCAATCTTGGAAGCATTCCTGCCCACAATCAACATATCCATCCACATATAGCAAAAGGATGATAAAATCATCATTAGAAAATCTTTGTACAAACACACAGTGATCTGAAGAAGTCTTCTTGTAGCCTTGCTCCCCCATAACAGACTTAAACTTCTTGTACCATTGTCTGGGAGCTTGCTTCAATCCATATAGACTCTTCTTAAGTTTGCACACAAGATTTTCTTTACCTTTTGCCTTGAAGCCCTCAGGTTGTTCCATATAAATCTTCTCTTCTAAGTCACCGTGAAGAAAAGCAGTCTTCACATCCATCTGCTCAATCTCCAAATCAAGACTGGCAATTAAACCAAGAACTGTCCGAATGGAGGACATTTTCACGACAGGAGAAAATATTTCGTCAAAGTCAATACCTTTTCTTTGACCAAATCCCTTAACAACCAATCTAGCTTTGTATCTCAGCTTCAAACTATGTTCTTCAACTTTAACTTTGAACACCCACTTGTTCTTCAAAGCTCTCATGCCCTTAGGCAATTTCACCAACTCATAAGTATGGTTCTCATGCAGAGATTTTATCTCATCTTGCATGGCTTCAATCCACTGATCCTTGTGCTCATCTTCTATGGCCTCCGCATAATATTCAGGTTCTCCCCCATCAGTGAGTAATACATACTCATCAGGTGAATAACGGGAGGAAGGAGTACGGGGTCTAGAAGACCTCCTGAGTGGAATATCTAACTCTTCCACAGCTTCGTGAGTAGGAGCATCTACCTCACCAACATTTGAATTGTTATCACTATCACCATCAATATGCTGATCCAGAATATGGTTCTGGGCATCACCATCATCATTCAGCCCACCAACGTTATCCGCATTTGTATGAGGAACTTGATCAAGATTAACTAAACCTTCAGAACTTGGAAATTTTAGCATCTCCGCTTTGTTAATATCTTCAATAGTTTGATCCTCCACGAAGATAACATCACGGCTTCTCACGACCTTCTTCTCAATTGGATCATATAGCCTGTAACCAAACTCATCAAGGCCATAACCAATGAAGATGCACTGCCTTGTCTTGGCAGTTAATTTTGACCTCTCATCTTTAGGCACATGTACAAAAGCTTTGCAACCAAACACTTTCAAGTGGTCATAGGAAACATCCTTGCCATACCAAACTCTATTTGGAACATCACTTTGCAAAGCAATTACAGGGGATAGATTAATAACATGTGCGGTGGTCAACAAAGCCTCACCCCAAAAGGGATTCGATAACTTTGCTTCAGAAAGCAAACATCTGACTCTTTCCATCAAGGTCCTGTTCATCCTTTCTGCTAAACCGTTAAGCTGAGGAGTCTTTGGAGGAGTCTTCTGGTGTCTGATACCCTGCTGCTTGCAGTATTCCTCAAACGGTCCAAAATATTTACCACCGTTATCAGTACAAATACACTTCAGCTTCTTTCCAGTTTCTTTTTCAATTGAAGCCTGAAACTGCTTAAAGACACCCAATGCTTGGTCTTTAGTCTTCAAGATTGTGACGACCCGACCCGTCATCTCATGAGCTACCATCCTATTTTCCCCATTTTCAGCTTCTTTATGCTTTATTATCCGTATCTTGTGTAATCAGGTTGATTTGGAATGGTTTTGATAAGAAATGAGACACTTAGTCTCTTTTAAGAAGGCTTAAGTTGGAAAAGTCAATCGGATGTTGACTTATGAGTTAGAGGGCTCAAATGTGAATTCCAATGGTTCGATTAGATCCGGGAGGTAATTTGTGACTTAGGAGTGTGATCGGAAGTGTTTTTGGAGGTCCGGTGTAGAATTAGGCTTGAATTGGCGAAGTTAGTATTTTGGTGATTTTCGGTTGATAGGTGAGATTATGATCTGGGAGTCATAATAAAATTCCGAGATTTGATGTAGCTTCATTGTGTCATTTGGGATGTGTGCACAAAATTTCAGGTCATTCGGACATCGTTTGGTCGGGTTTTTTATCGAAAGTGTATTTCGGAAGTTTTTAGAAATTTAGGCTTGAATTCGATGAGTTTTGGGTAATTTGATGTTGTTTGAGGTATTTTGATGATTGGAACAGGTTTGAATGATGTTATGAATTATGTTGGCATGTTTGGTCGGGGTCCCACGAGGCTCGGATAAGTTTTGAAAGAGTTTTAGGAAGATTTTTGCGTTTTGAGCATAAGCATGTAATGATCCAAAGGTCCATTTTTAGTTCTAGAGATCGAAATTTGATTTCGAGACTTTCAAAATTTTGATAATGAATTATAGGACTGATCTGAAAAGTTTGGTTTAATTTCATCAAGTCGCGATTGAGTTTTTGACGCGAAACATGTGTTAATTGTTTAACAAGCGAAATGGATATCTCACTAAGCAAACGAGCTCCGAATTGAGTTTCGATTGAAGGGATATGATCGTATTATTATTTGTAACTCATAGGAACAAGAATCATTGAATTCCGAGGTCCCAGGCCCGAGAAATGAATTTTTGAGTAAAATTATTTTCTGAAAATATTTAAGGAAAATGGAAATAAAATTTGAGTAGAAAGTGATGGTATCAGGCTCGTATTTTGGTTCCGGCGTCCGGTACAGGTCTTATATATAGTTTAAGCACTTTATTTAAAGTTTGGTTGAAAACGGACGTCGTTTGACGTGTTTCGGACTCAAAATGGAAAATTTGATGTTTTACGAAATTTGAAAGAATTCTTGGATTTTAAAGCTTAATTCGTGGTATATGACGTTATTTTGGCGATTTGATCGCACGGTTAAGTTCGTAGGATGTTGTTGAGTTCGTGTATGTGTTTGGTTAGGAGCCCCGAGGGCTCAAGAGTGTTTCGGAGGTGTCTTAGAGTGATTTCGGACTTAGAAAAAATGCAGAAAATTGCAAAAATAGTACCCCGTGAACAGTAGCCATGAACAGTACCCAGTGAATAGTGCTCATGAACAGTGTCTGTGAACAGTGCCGGACAGAAAGTTAAGTTTTGGAAATGGGACTTCGAACCCATTTTCCATTTTTGCGATTTGGAGCTCGGATAGAGCAATTTTTGGACAGATTTTCATAGAGAACAATGGGGTAAGTGTTCTTAACTCAATTTTGGTTATATTACTCAAATCTATTGCAAGTTTTATCGTTAATCCGTGAATTTAAGGAAGAAAACTTAGAAACCCTCTCGGATATAATTGAGGATTTGAAGGTCGAAACGATATGGAAAATTATTAAATTTGGTATGGTTAGACTCGTGGGGAGATAAGGAACACGTTGATGTAAAAATTTCTAAATTTCGGGACGTGGGCCCGGGGCTCGGGTTTTTGCTAATTTCGAGAATCTTGATATTTTTTGATTCTTTTGAATGGGATTTGTTCCCATAACGCATTGTGATGTATTCGTTCTGATTTTGATAGATTCGACGCACGTGGAGATCAATTCGAAGGGCAAAGGCGTCGCGAATTAAAGAAATAGACGGTTTGAGGTTAGTAATAGATGTAAATGCTGTGTTGAGGGTTTGAAACCCCAAATTTGCACATTATAGTGCTATATTGAGGTGACTTGCACGTCGGATAACGGGCGTGGGGTAGAGCACCGTTGGGAATTGTGACTTGGTCCGTCCCGCTTAATGAAAACACTACCTAATTGCTTGGAGTTGAATTGACATCCTAATAAATGGATTAATTATCATAATTGGGCTTCGTGTCAACTGTTTGAATCCTTCAGGGATTGTTTTACTGGTTTCTTACCATGTGTATAGAAAAATTGAACTCAATCATAGTATTTAATACTGTTTTGCAAACTCAGCCACTTTTCTCAAAACTTGGGACTTAAATAATATTTCTAATAAAGTTTGGGTTGAATAATTTATTTGCTATTGTGCCGAGAGGCTTATGTGATTTTGGACTGATTATGGGATCGGGCTGCGCGCCGCAGCGGTATTATATTTATGGGATCGGGCTGCGCGCCACAGCGGTATTATATTGATATTGATATGAGGCCGAGGGCCTAGATTTAATGCCACGAGATGGCTTGATATTGTGCTTGGGCTGTAGGAGCCCCTACAGAGTCTGTACATACCCCAGTGAGCGCCGTCGATGATAAATAAATAGATGGCTCGGGCTGCACGTCGCAGTGGGTACTAGAGAGTACCGGTTTATGTGTTGCATTGCATATTTGACTGTCATTATTTATTTCTCTATTGCAGTATTATTAATTTCGTTGGTTATCTTAATTGTTGTTACCTGGTGAACTGTTTTGATTATAGTTTATCTTGTGCCTATTTAGGATTTCTTACTCTCAGCCTTTATTTATGTTTATTACTCTCTGGGTTGAAGTACTCACTTTACTCCCTACACCTCGTATGCAGATACAGGTGTACCTACTAAGGCTGAGTGAGACTATCTCTGTCGAGCATCGTATCCGGGAGCATTAAGGTTGCTGCATGGCGTTCGCAGTCCTGATCTTCCCATCTATCCTATTGTTTTATTCCGCATTTTCTTTAGAAAAATATGTAGTAGGTTGACACTCGTGTATTAGAGGCTCAGACTTGTGACACCTGATCGATTGGGTTGTGTAGTAGTATTTCCACTTGGGTTTTTCGCATTTTTAACTACATTTCAGACTTTCAGTGTTATGACTTAGTAATTAATTGTGTTAATTGAATCATGAATTATATAAAAAGGGTTAAGGTTGGTAAATTGGTCGGGCTTGCCTAGCAGTGTGTTGGGCGCCATCACGACCGGGATTTGGGGTCGTGACAAGTTGGTATCAGAGCCTAGGTTACTTGGTCTC
>MU762289.1:7343-19999 GCA_026770625.1 Nicotiana glauca | reverse complement strand
ACCCCCCCCCCCCCACTTACCAATTATTCAGCAATTGAATATTTGGGAAGTGGATCATATTTATGGCGGGAATATTTTGCCGTTGTTTCTCATGTATCATTGCGTCTTCTTTAGAACCAACGTGTCATAAGTCACTTCCATTTAATGTTTGTGACACGTGGCATTTATTGATTGGGTCTGCAACTCTTCAGCGATTTTTAGGGCTTTTTTGTGCCTGCTTCAGTCATGAAGTGACTACTTTCATTATGATGTTTCCATCATAAACCTCTTCATATGAGGGTTTCTTCTTCGTATAAATACCTCCTTATGCCTTTGCTTTCACGAAAACCTTCAATCTACAATTTTCTTCTTCCATAATAGTTATTGTTCATTAGCTCATATTATTTTCTTATACAACCATGTCTTCTCCAAATCCCAATCCTCGTAGAGTAGTTATAGTAGATGAACTTCCCCCTTCATCTGCTCCTACCAGAAGTAGAAGAGGTGGCAGATTACGTAGTTTAGGGTCTTATCATTTCGTGGTTCTTCTTCTCAACCTAATGTTACTACCCCTTCATCTTCTAGAACTAGGTCTTCTTCTTCTCATAGATCTTCTGCTAAAAGTACGGATTCTAGTGAACCTCTTCGAGAACCCACTGTTGATGAGATTGTCCCCACTGAACTTTACTTCTCTACTGGTCGAGAATAAATTAAAAATCAAGTTACACCTATGACTTCCCATGATCGTGCTGATGTTTACCCTTCCCACATTACTGAGGGCTTGATTTCTCTTTTGCGAATAGATTGCCATTGGAAATCTGATTTCCCAATTTTAGTCCCTATTGCAAATCATAGGATCACTTCATACACTTCATACAAAGCTGGTTATTCCCTTTTTTATACATATCCCTTTACATTAGGCTTCAGACCACCTATTGATCCAGTCATTATAGAATTTTGCCATTTTTTTAATGTTTGATTACGACAGATTGGTCCTATTGTATGAAGAGTCGTGGCATGCTTAAGATACTTGTCGAATTTGGCCTCTTTACACTTTAACTTTTATTACTTGATTCATCTATATTCCCCTAAGTTGTTTCGTTCTGGGATATTTACTCTCGTGGCATGAGTAGAAGGGTTTTGGTAAGCCCTGAAGATGACAAGGATCATGGTTGGTATGTCCGTTTCGTTACTGCTTCCACAAAAGGTTTAGTGGGTGAAGAGAACATGCCTTTTCCAAAAAAGATGGAACTTTGCATGTAAGTTTTTTTTAACCTTCTTCTTCTTTTTCTATTAACGAAACAAGATCTTACAATATCGTGACTGTATATTGAAGCAACCATGGAAGCTGTTGAGGAGATTCCATACTTCCGTGGTTGGGTAGGAAAATTATTGATTGTTGCTACTATGGAAGGACGGTCTTGGAAGTACCTTTCAAATGGATTTGGTTGGAAAGTGAAGACTCATAATATCCTTCCTTTAAATTTTATATCTTGCTTTCATATTTATTTGAAAATTTACTAACTTCTTTCCTTGTTAGGGTTTCCCATTCGGGGTATTAGCGCCGCATCTATTGTTGCTTCAAAACTTTCTCTGTCTATGGCTCAAGAGATAATTTTGAGTTCCTCATCAAATAGAAAAGTTGATAGGGCACACGGTTCTGAGGGTGAAGAGGAACAAGAGGAGGTCTCATTAGTCCGTACGCCTCGAGCTAGGAGACATGTTATTTCGGATGACAAAGCCACTCCTCCTCCAAGTTCAGTTCCCATGCACGAGCCCGAAAGCACCACTTTAGTGAGCTCCGCTGAAGATATGCCTGCCGCACCCCGTAAATCTATAGAATAATTTTTTTCTCATGGGCTTGATAGTGAAGATTTCGGCTTTGTTTCTGAGGAAGCACCTCTTGCCTTTTTCCGAGTATCTGTTCCAATTGATACTCAGTTTCCCGCACCTGTTGCTACTGCTACTGCTTAGCCCGTGGTTGTTTTAACCCCCTCAATTGCCCCTACTGTTACAACGTCTCATGTTGAAGTCGGATCTTCCAGTAACAGTAGGGTAATGAAAAAGTTACCATCAAAGTCCCTAAGGATGGTAATCTTCTGAAGAAATCTGGCCAAGCCGATGTATGGCTAAAACCATTGATTGGACCAGTTGAGAAGTCCAAATTTGATAGCCACAACTCTTTAACGTGGATGAACGACATTGTCCATTCATCTTTAAATGTATAAGCCTTAGCTTTTTATTTTGCATGTGACTTTCTTTTCATCTGTATTTTGTAATCACATTTTCATTTTCCTCGTGTAGATCAACCTAATTGGCATGGAGCTGATGAAGAGAATCGTCCATACTGAGCAATTAATGAACGACTATCGCACCAAAGCAGACAACTACAAGGAGAAGTTTAAGGCCTTGAGCTTGAGAAAGAAGTTTTAGATGAGGAGAAGTGTACCTTGAAGCAACAAGTGAAGGTTGTCACACCTCCTTTTTACCTACACCCCGCGAAGGGATATAATAAAGGGAGTTTTTTTCAATTAAAGGACAATCAAAATAGAATTGTTTATTAAAAGATTCAGCATCGCCACTTGGGAGATTTATGGTATCCCAACTCACCGGTTCGAATCCCGAATCGAGGAAAAGGAGTGACTCTATATTACAGTCCGCGAACAAGAAATCCGGGTAAGAAATTTTGTTAATCCGGGAGAAGGTGTTAGGCATTTCCGAGTTCCATGGTTCTAGCACGGTCTCTCAACTGTTATATTCGGCTTAATTATCTGATTTTAATATATTTTTGAATCTTTGTGCAAATTTTAATTTTTTTAACCGCTTTTATTCAATTTTTAAAGAATATTGAACGTCATTTAAAACATGTCTTTGGCTCGCGTCACATGAAATGCACCCGCAATCCGGAACACCTCTTATTCAACGTTTTGGGATTCAGATTTGGGTCACATGAAATGTGCACCCGGGTTTAAGAAGGTAAAATTATTAAATAACGCGCCTAAAGCCACTACGTGTTTGCACTTTGCGAGGGCCATGGAATTTGCTAAACGGCATGCCTCGGATTCTAAGATTGAGTTAATATAATTAAAATGAGGGTCACGCAATTGTCATTTTTGTTTGGCACGGCACACCTCGACTCTAATTTAAAAGGGTATTCAAGCTAAAATTTTGGAGGGCCGCGACTACTTTTTGTCTATTATGGCTCGCCTTAAATCTAGTTTTAAAAGAGAAAACCAATTAATTAATTAAAGAAAGTCAAAGAACTTCTGTTTATTTATAGAAAGTTTCCAAAACCATCAATTACTTGGCAAGCTTCAAATTAAAGGGTTATTGAGCCCAACAAATATCCTCCACTAACCTCACGCCTGGGACCAGTGAGCCCAATGGTTTTTGGCACTTACCAATTCGAACTGATATTCTTTAAAAAGAACGGCTTAAGCCAAACACCAAAAGAAAAACCCAATTTAACGCTCATAACATTACAGCAAACGTGAAGACATGGAATCGAGCCCTAGTAAAGGCAAACGTGTATGAAAATCAATCAATGCTTTAAGCATTATTGCTATCGCCAATAAAAGGCTTATGCAATCATCATTCAATGCAAAATGTAACATGACACCCACTAAGCTTACATCCATAATTGATTAAGCTCATACATACAAAGAACTCTTATCAAACTTGCAGGCTTTCAAATCTGATTTAAACTACAATTACACTTACAACCCTTTGAACATTTGGAAACTTATGAGCAACCATGGACATCACTAAGCTAAAAGACCCCTGGAATCAATAAACCCACTCCCAGGTTTATGCACAAGTAGATATGAGTATGTGATGCACAAAACCAAACCCAATCTGGGCTTGAGAGCCCAAGTATATCCAGGCTCAAAATCAAAGGATCAGACTAGAAGTCGAGTCCAGACTAGCACCAAATCTGCCATATCCAACATGTTGATTCTTCATAATCCCGCCTCACTTACATGTTCAAAGTTAACTACAGCAATTTAACAACATAAACTTGCAATTTAACATCACATCACAGATCTACAACCAACTGATACATCTATCAATATACTAATCCATTAACCATTCACTCTAGCACATGGCAACCATTAAATTTACAGTATCCTTATTACAGTTCAAATTTAAACTCAAATTCTTCAAGCACAAATACACATTAAGCATGTTGAGAAAGATAATTGATACTACGAGCTAAAAATAAGTTATGGGAACAGCACATTCTGAAAACAGGAAAGTATAATCTTCATTTCTCTTCAATAAATCACCCCATGATCTGTTTTACATGCTTAAGTCAAGGATATGTACCTGGATGTAGAAGAAAACAGAGAAAAAGGAGTAAAGAACCAGCAGCTAAAGAGCAGCAATCAACAACAGTTTTAATCCAATTTTAAACCCAGGAAGTGAGATCTGATTAGTCCATAATCAGTTGCAAGCAGATCACATACCAGTTAAAGATCAACCAAGCTCAAATGGCTCAACCTCAAACCATTTTGGAATCCAAACAATCAAGAAGTTGATTCAGGGAATGAGAATTTCAAATTATCAAAGCTGAAAACTCAATGGAACAGTTTTTTTTTCAAGAATTTTCAGCCGCTTCTCTTTTTCTGAATTTTTCTAACTCTTAATCTCTGTCTTTCACTCAATGCCTGTCTCTATTCACTCAATTTCTGTGTATCACTCCAAAAATCTTTCAGAGTATTTTTTTTTCTCACACGATGCCCTTTTTTCTCTTTGTTTTTTTCCTCTATATCAGTCCAGACTACTCTCTTTTATACCTTAGTCATTACCCCTTTCCAGCCCCTTTTTCTTTCTTTGTCATTACCCCTTTCCAGCCCCTTTTTCTTTCTTTACACTTGTATTATTTCAGCTTTTTGTCCCCCTATGTTCTGTTCTGATTTCCAGCCTTAAAAGGGCACTAAACAGGGTGTCATTCACTAGCAACCCCTTTTTATTTTTTAATTCATTCTACTGACTTCATGATTTCTATTTAAAAATGGTGCACCACCTAATATTTGTTAGCAAACTTTATTTTAATTACTGAGGGTCCAAAATCCCCAAACTGCTCCCTGAAATCCCCTGTTATCCAATATCCCAGATCCAGACTACCCAAATTACCCCCATGAATACTGTTATCACCCCCTAAAGCTCTGAATTCTTATAAACATGATAAACAATTCTCTAAACTGAATCCTAGACAATCAGAACCAGATGGTATTTTCTGAAACCTAAAAGTTTTAACACTGAAACGAAATCAACAGATACCCCACACATGAACAATCAATGACATAGTCAGTGAATGAACCTATTTGATATTTGACCTTTGAAATAATTAATCGCCAAATTAACTAGACTAGTTATTGCCTAATACAGTAATCAGCAGTTAAAACTTGTAGAAAACATAAACCAACAAGATTACTGATAATTCTAAAATGAAGCACAACAAAAGAAAAACCAAAAACCAGAAGTTTAAACAAATTCAAAAAACTTAGCAGGAAAGGCCTAAACTTTCGAAAAAAGAAGAACAGTCATGAATTAACGCAAAAAGACAAACAGAACAATCAAACGAATGCAGAAACTTACCAAGTAGACTTGACATCGATACTGACATTCCAACTTACCCCAAGATAATGTTAATCGCTTGTTCCTTTTCAAGAACCAGCGACCATCATTATCTTGTGGTAAGTTGGCCTTGAAAAATTCAAAAAACTCGAGAATAAACACTTTAGGGTTCAAACCTCATATTGAAAATTCGAGACAATTGAAAGAGATTCGAGGGGAACTATGATGAGGTTCGGAAAGAGGGGGTCATGGGGATTATATGGTGTTGATTTGGAGTTGAGGGGAGGTGGCGCCGCCACCGGAGAACTGTGGCGGCGCTAGGGTTCATGGATTCAATTGGATATTCGAAGATCACCGCAATGATTCAAAGGAAACGGGTCAGGTATTTGGAAATAGGGGAGTGAGGGGGGTCATGCGGTATAATTTTGGTGGTGGTTGGCCATCGTCCGCTGCCGTAGCCGATTTCCATCGGGCGGAGGATGGTGGTGGAGGGTTTGGTATCTGAAGGTTAGAGACGAAAGGGAAGGGGGGTTTGAGGGGGGGTTGGGTGTGTTTCGAAATTATATACTAGGGAGGGGAAGTGGATCCAGGCCGTTCGATCAAAAGAGATCAACGGCTTGGATTATTCACTTAATTAGAATGACATCATTTGGTTGCCTTCGAGACCGGATCGATCTCTGATGTAAACGGGTCGGGGTCAGATACGGGTTAGGGGCAAGGTTGTGCACCGTTGGATGGGGTTGTATGGACGGTTGAGATCCCTTTGTCTTGAAAAGACATAGTTCCATTTCAATACTACGTCATTTCCAAGGTTTGAGCGACTGACTTCTTGGACTGGGTTATTGCATCGGTTTTGGGCTCGAGAATCATTTTGGATTTGGCCCAAAATTCCAAAATAATTCCTTCCTTTTTCTTTTTATTTTCGAAAATTCTAAAAAATAAAAATAAAAATATAAATCTAAATTAATCCTAAAATACTAATTAGCTCTAAATAGTAATTATTACAAAATAACTAAATACCACATTAAAAGAAAACACAAAATTCGACATTAATGACTAAAAATGCAAAAAAAAACATTTATTTTTGTGATTTTCATTATTTTTTTTAGAACAACTAATTATTGATTAATTCCAACATGTCCAATCAAATCCTAAATGCAAATGCAATATATATATTTTTTTGTATTTTTCATAATTTAAATAAATAAACATGCACAAGAAAATGCAAACAATAATAGAAAATACCACAAAAATCCAAAAAATTGCAAACAAAGAAAAATTATTTTATTTTGAATTTTTTGGGAGTAATTCACATAGGGCAAAAATCATGTGCTCACAAAGGTAATGGTAGCAGAGTTAGCGATTGATAAAGTCTCTTCCAGTCAAGTGGGCAAGGATAAAGACCTTCTCGAGTCTTCATTTACCGAGTAGCTTTCCAAAGCCACTGAAGAAATTAGAGGTTTGAAAGAACTACTAAACCAAAAGGAAGTTTACACCGGGGAGCTTGTTCAAACGCTCATCCAAACTCAAGAAGATCTCAATGTGTCTTATAACAAAGTTCAGTTCTTAGAGAGGTCACTCGCCCATACAAGCTTCTTATGATGCTACTTTGACTGAAAAGGAAGAACTAAGTGCCGAAATTGAGTAGTGGGGGAAGGATTATGAAGCCTTTGAGGAAAAAGCTATTGTTGATGTTAGTTGGGCTTTCTTGAACACGCGCCTCGAAACTTTAATGGAGGCAAGCCAGGAAGGCTTTGACTTAGTTACTGAAATTGCAAAAACTAAAGAAACTATTGAGAAAACTCAGCAGAGTCAAAACTATTCTTCACCTGAGGTCGACATTGTCGTGGGTGATGAACTTACTCCTGGTGAAGCTGTTGTTCAAACCTCTTCTGCTTAAGTTGAACCTCCTGCTGCTGGTGATGCCATCTTGAATCCTTCTGATAATACTGGTTCAGAACTTGCCCCATAGTAAAAGTTTGTTGTTTTATTTTTTTTATTGGTGGAATATTTGGGAAGTTTACCCCTGGTCCATTTTGGGGTTTAGTATCAAATAGTTAGGTTGGAACTAAGTTTATTCTTAGTTTTAACCAAGTTTATATAATATTACTTTCCGAGTTTTTGTTCAACTCTTATAATATCTTATTTTGAGTTTCTATTCTACTCTCTTATTGGTTTACTCTTGTCTTATTTCGGGGTTTGAAGACAAATATTTGCCTTATTTTCGCAAAGTTTGATATATAAATTTTGGCTTTATTTTCCGCCTATTTTAATGTTTGGGTTTTTGTTTCACCCTTTGTTATTTAAATTTGCATTATAAATGCTTCAATGTTCCGTGACTTTTTTGAATAAGTACGAATTATAAAAGATGGCCTTTTTATAAACGACACTTAATGAAGAAGACGTTTCAACTTCATATTGGTGTAAACATACTAAAGAAGAAGTACGAACATACATATTTCTTTGAATAATTTGAGGAAGTTTTTTATTCTTGAACTTTCAAACTGTATACTTTACATGTATTCAAGTAACATCTACAACTCTTTTATAACTGTTTTTTTTATACTCCCTCCATTTCATATTAAATGAGGTATTTTCCTTTTTAGTATATTCCAAAATAAATGATATATTTCTAAATTTAGAAATAATTCAACTTTAAACTCCTCATTTTACCCATTTACCCTTAATGAGAAGATTTTATAACCACACAAAAGTAATGGCCCCATAAAGCTTTACCCCTTAAGCTTTTAAGACCACAAATTTTAAAAGTCTTTCTTTTTCTCCTTAAACTCTGTGCCGAGTCAAACTACCTCATTTAATTTGAAACGGAGGGAGTAACAGATTTTACAAAATTCAAGGGTATATCTTGTAACCCACGACTAAATATTGCCTTTAACCTAGACACTCATAAGATTTTGTAATTTACATCTGCGAGTGTATACTTCATCATAGGTTTTTGAACTAGGCTTGTATTTTTGGCTCTTGATTTGCTCTTAACTTTCGATTCATTAGGTAGATTGCCTCAGGCTTGAATCGAATTCTGACTTTTCTAGTGTTCTTCGCCTTCCACATATGTATAGTCCCCAAAGTGTTAGAGCTTTGAAGTATGAAATCTCGAGTACTTGATTATTCCTTCCATGTGGTCCATTTCTTGAAAAGGAAAAACATATGGGACTCGGAGGTATATTTTTAGATGATGACTGCTTAACCCTTTTTATTTCCATCAGAAAGGTTGTAACCCAAACCGGGGATGATTTTGCATCTTGCGTGTCTTTTAGGTCTGAAATCATCATTTGTTGTGGGCTAGCATTGTGCATATCATCTAAAATGGTTAGTGTAATTAAAAAAAAATCTCAAACTTGCATAAATGATACCTGACCGGGGGTTTTCCCTTTCAGAAGTAATACTTCTTGAAATGGACAACATTCCAATTTGATGGGAGTACTTTACCGTCCATTGTTTTCAATTCATATGTGCCCTTTCCAGCATTACCTCGAATCTTGTAAGGTCTTCTCAATTTGGGCTCAATTTTCCTGCATTGGCCACTTTTTATGATTGAAAAACTTTTTGAGTATGAAATCCCCAATCTTGAAGTACCTAAGAAGATCTTTCCAATTGTAATATCGCTCAATAGTTTGCTTCTGCGCTACCATCCTTATTAGAGGTGTTTCTCTCCTTTCTTCAAGCAAATTCAGATTTACTTGCATCTCTTCCTCACTTGATTCTTCGGTTGCTTGGATGTACCTCGTACTTGGTTCTCCTATTTCAACTAGAAATTAAGGCTTCAACTCCATATACAAGTGAGAAAGGAGTCTCTCTCGTACCTATTTTTGTTGCCGTGCGGTAAGCCCGTAAGACTCCTGGTAATACTTCTGGCCATTTTCCTTTTGACTCTAATCTTTTCTTTAGGTTATTAATAATAACCTTGTTTGTTGATTCAGTTTGTCCATTGGCCACAGGATGATAAGGTTTTGAAGTTATCCTCTTACTCTGCCAACTCTAAAAGAATTCTATGATTTTCGCACCTATAAATTGCGGGCCGTTATCACGCATGATTTCTTTTGGACTCCAAACCGATATATGATGTTTTGCCAAATGAAGTCCCTGACTTCTTTTTCCCTTACCTGTTTTAAGGCACTTTCTTCTAACGACTTGGTAAAATAATTGGTTAGTATTAATAAAAATTGTACCTTTCCTTTGGCTTGTGGTAATGGACCCACGATATTCATCCCCCACTTTATAAAAGGCCACTGTGCAATTACCGGATGTAATAACTCTGTTGGGCGATGCATGTTATTTCCATATCATTGGAATTTGTCACATTTGGACACAAACCTTCTGCATCTTCTTCCATTTTTGCCAATAATATCCTGCCTTAATTAGAGTTTTTACCAAGGATCTTCCTCCTGCGTGATTTCCACAGTGTCCCTCATGTACTTCTCTCATTACATATTCTGTTTGAGAAGGTACGAGACATCTTGCTAAGGGTCCACCAAATATTTTTTGATATGGGTAGCCACGATCCAAGCAATAATGGGAAGCTTTTCGTCAAAGTGCCTGAGCCTTTTTTCTTATCTTCGGTTACAATCCCATACTGCAAAAAATTAACGATCTTGTTTCTCCAATCCCAAGTTTTATTGAAGTTTACCTTATTTTTTTCTTGATCGAGTGCCGAATGGAACAAATGTATTATGAGTGTTTTCTTCATTTGTTACTTCTACAGCAGATGCGAGGTTATTCAGCGCGTCTGCTTCAGCATTTTCTTCCCTGGGTATTTGCACGATTTTCCAAGATTGGAATTGTCTGATTAAATCTCGTGCCTTTTCCAAATATTACTGCATCCTCGCCTCTCTAGCTATATAAGTCCCTTGAATTTGATTAACTACAAGATGCGAGTCACTCTTGATTACAATCTGCTTTATTCCAAGCTCTCGTGCTAATTCTAGACCTACAATTACAGTTTCATATTCTGCTTCATTGTTAGCAATGAGATGACACTTTATGGCTTGCCTTACAGTTACTCTCGAAGGTGGGATTAGAACAATACCTAAACCTGCTCCTTTAACATTTGAGGAGACATCAGTGAAAGGGTCCAAGTACCGGATTAGACCCGTTGAATAACTGCAATTCTCTTTCTGCTTCTATTACTATTCTTGGGCTGAAGTCTGCCAAAAAATCTGCTAAAACCTGTGATTTTATCGCAGTTCTAGGTTAATATGTGATATCATATTCACTTGGTTCTATATCCCACTTAGCTAATCTACCCGATAGTTCTTGCTTAAGCAATATATTTCTTAAAGGGTAAGCGGTCACTATAGAGATAGGGTGATATTTAAAAATAAGGCATCAACTTCCTAGATGTCATGATTAGTGATAAAGCAAAGTTTTTCTAAATGAGGATATCGAGTTTTAGCATCCAATAAAGATTTGCTAACATAATAAATTGGAGATTGTTTACCTTTGTCCTCTCGAATTAACACTGCACTTACCGCCATTTTTGACAGAGCGAGATAGATGAGTCTCTATCCTTCAGTTTAGACAGCAATGGTGGGTTTGACAAGTATGTCACACCTCCTTTTTTACTACTACTATACCCGCAAGGGCGTAGAGGAGTTTTTTCCAATTTAAGGACAGTCGAAACGGGATTAGATATTTAAAATTTTCAGAGTCGCCACTTGAGAATATAATGGTGTCCCAAGTCACCGGTTTAATCCCGAACCGAGGAAAGTTTGACTCTGTTACAGTCTGCGAACTAGAAATCCGGATAAGGAATTCTGTTAATCCGGGAGAAGGTGTTAGGCACTCCCGAATTTCGTGGTTCTAGCACGGTCGCTCAACTGTTGTATTTGTTTTTATCTGATTTCTATTATAGATTTCAATTATGTGCATCAGTATTTTGCTTTTTCAATTTTAAGGAATTGCAACGTCGTGAAAATGCATTTTTTAACCACACCGTACCATTACGCCTGTGGCTTTAAATACACTTCGACTTCGTTGAGAGTAAGATTTGGGTCACATAAATTTGCACCCGTATTTAAGAATGTATATTAAAATTATGCCTAAGATATCTACGTCTTATTACTTTTGGAAAGACCATGAAATTAGTTAAACAGTCCTTCCGAGTCTAAGGATTTTATAATAATCATTTGAGGGCCCCGTGCATTCTTGCCTTATAACGAGGCTCATCTCATTTCATTTTTTTAAGGGTCAAACCTATAGTGTACTACGTTTTCTATCATTGTTTTTCCCTTATATAAGATAACTACTAATGCTGTCTAATTATATTTTGTATTGGTATTCCATTCACATCCAGGCCATTGTGTGTTTTGGGCCTGAAAAGCAGGCCAACAAAGGGTAATACACTGCCATGCGTAGGGCTGAATAGAGCCCAGTTCGCATTTACGAGGTCATCTCTTATGGTCCTATAAGCCATCACGATTGGATCTGGCTTCTTTGCCTGATCAGGCCCAAATCATTAACAAATCCAAAACAGGTTAAAACATTTTCATTGAACTAATTATATGTAAACAAGTATTGTAACTTCGATATCAGAAATTGACTAAAAGCATTAACACTAATTTTTTACCCAGATTAACTAAGTCTTATTTTATCAGTCGAGGCATCTACTTATTCAGGTGCAGAATTACCTTACTGTTTTATTTAAAGGGAAACATTAATCTAACTTTTCAACAAACATATTCGAATTAAGTCTTGGATTTCATTCATATTTTTTGAATTCCTATTTCACATCATGCTTCTGAACTTTAACGTGAGTTTATAATCAAGCTAGTTTAAAAAATGTGGTGCCATAAACGAAATTTAAATCTAACTATTTCATACTTTTTCAAATTTATAACCGTTGATACAGAACTTAACTACAAAATCATTTCAATTATTTGTATTACACTTCTGATTTAATGACAGATGAAGATCTAAAAATCGATATACTAGGCTTTGACCAGTTTTATAATCTATGTGACTTATTTTCACTGATCTACTTCGTGTAACTTCTACATGAATACCTAAGCTAACTATTTCAAGGAATTATTAATCTAAATCCATAGTTCAACAGTCCACAGTCCAGATTATACATATAA
>MU762288.1:10372-27543 GCA_026770625.1 Nicotiana glauca | reverse complement strand
TCCAAAAATACAAGTGAAATAATACTAAAGAGAGAAGATACAAATGCCTTAAGAAGATAAGAAGGCAAATGAGAGGTGTGTTTAAATCCTAAACATTAGGCCTTCTTTTATAGGGGGAAAATCCCCCTAAACTCAATAGCCCACTGATGTGGGACTTTGGCATTTTGCCAAATTTCAACACTTTGATCAAAAAGTGCTTTCCTGTAATTGTATATACTGCTAAGAAATAACAAATATTTTCTTCATATGGGAAAACCATTGTGTTAGTGTTGTTAAGCCTTGCTGCTCAAATATTTCAACGATAAGAGAATCAATAACACAATATAAGCAAAGCAAGACGATTAATGATGGTACATTCAACCTTTTCTCTACAGATTTGTAGAAGAAGAAAAAAGAAAATGAAGGAGGAGAAGGGGAGCTGAAGTTGTTTAAAGAGTAAGTACAAGTTAAAAGTTTTTTTAAAAAATGGGTATAGATTAAATGGGGGCGCCCCGTGTAATTTTTACACTACGTGAGTAACGTATGGGCCAGAGCGTGGCCCATTATCCAAAGCCCTATCTGGGTGAAAACGACACCAAGTAGCCACTTTTATATATATGTTCTTTAAAATCTATCCAAATTTTACAATGTACTTTAAAGTGGTTATTGCTATACTTAGTCAATTTTGCTTAACCTTCCGCACACGACGTCCTAGAATTTAAATCTCAAAATTTAAATTTCGGGACCGTATCCTAAAGTTCGAAAATTGTATCTTGAAGTTCAAATTATATGTCCTGAATTTTAAGCTAGCGTTTAGCCATAAATCCCAAATTTATTTTGAAAAATCTGATTTGGGTGAAGTTTGGTTTGAAGATGAAAATGTGTTTAGACATACGTTTTCAAAATATATTTTCCAACTTTATTTTGGGAAAACATATATATAATTCTCAAGTTCTGGGATTTTGGCCCAAAATCAGCTCAATAACTGATTTTGGGATTTGGCCAAATATGAACAAAATTTATGGCCAAACATGAGATTTGAAAATAAATCTCAAATTTATTTTGGGAAAATTCATTGCCAAACGGGACCTAAATTAGTAGTTCAGACAAAATCCGAAATTTCCAATTTGGGTTGCTTAGTCCTAAAATTTGGGTGTATTGATTAATTTTTAAATATATTGTAAATGTGGATATATTTTAAATAGCAGGCTTAAAAGTGGCTATGGGTGCAGCTTCGCCCAATATGTCTGTGTTCAAGCTATGGCGATTTGGCGATAAGAATTCAGGAAGATACAGTTAGTTGTTCATGGCCGCTATGGCCTTTACACAATTGAAGTTTGATTATATTTCTCTTCCTTTCACTTACCCTTCTTCAAAACCACTTCAATTACCCAAAATTCAAGCTTTTCACAACTTTAGAGCTAAAAATATCAGAATTTACTGTTCTTCCCAAACAATTCATTCAGATAAAGAAAATCAAACCAATCAGACAAAAAAGAAGCAAAAACCTAGACCAAGCTTTCTCGAACAAGTTCAAGATAAATGGTCTGTTAAAACCACTTCATTAAGGGAAAAATTCCCTTGGCAGGAACAAAATTCAGTATCAATAGAAGAAGTTGCAGAACAAGACCTCCAGTTTTCTGTGGCAAAAACTGAAGAAAATCCAGTAGAAAATGAGTCAGTAAGTTCTGGTTCAAGAATTAAGGTAAATTTAGCTCCTTGGGTTCATGGAAATCAACCCAAAAAATCTCAACTTGATTCTGTTGAGGCTAGAAATTTTGAAAAGAATGCTAATTGTGAAAATAATATTTCTGAAGAATTGGATATTGAATCAGGAAAAGATGAAAAAGATATCAAGTTGGAATCAAGGGAAACAAAGGTTTTACATAGATATGAGGTTCTAGACAATAAAGGTGGTTCCTTTACTGAGAATAACTCTAAAAATTCAGTTAGACTGCCATGGCAAGGTGAGAGAGATGTGGGACCCGTGGGGGGAGAGAAGCTGAGAAAAAGTAATGCAGAAATGGCAGAGAAAATGATACCTGAGCCTCAACTGAAGAAGCTAAGAAATGCAGCATTGAGGATGGTGGAGAGAATAAAGGTTGGATCAGCTGGTGTAACACAGGAACTTGTTGATTCAATTCATGAGAAGTGGAAAGTGGATGAGATTGTTAAATTGAGATTTGAAGGTCCTCCTTCACATAATATGAAGAGGACTCATGAGATTCTAGAGGTTGGTTTTTGTTTATATTAGATAGATGTCTAGTGCATACATTTATGTTCATTTCTTGTATTGGCAAATGGCACCTAGATTGTTGTCAGCTGATTTTACTCTCTATATAAATCTTTTTTGTTCTTGAAATTTCTTCAGATAATATCTTGAATCATTTATAAGTTTGGCTTTGAAGTTTTCTTCTCGAGATATGCATCGAATATGTTCAACTTTGAAGTTTTTGGTTCTAATATTTTGTCGATCCACACAGTTAGTCCCTCTGTCCCAATTTATGTGGCACTCGTTCCTTTTCGAAAAAAGAATGTCCTTATTTAGAAACAATTTATCTTTAGAATTTCTACTTTGCCCTTAATGAATTGTTTTACAGCCGCACAATAATCTATGGTTTTCTTTAAACCATAGGTTTCAAAAGTCATCCTTTCTTTCTTAAACTCCGTGCCGAGTCAAATGCCGCCACATAAAATGGGACGGAGGGAGTACATTTTTCCAGTTTTCTGTGTAGATTGTAATATTGTGAATTCTTATGTGTGTCATACTTTGACCATTGTTAGCATAGAACTGGAGGATTAGTGATCTGGAGATCAGGCAGTTCCATAGTGTTATACAGAGGAATATCATACAAGCTTCCTTGTGTACAATCTTTTACGGCAAGAAATGACGATATTGACGAATCAGAGACTTCAAAGAGTGATAACGATCAAAGCTTTGGAATCAAATCCTTATATGAAGCTACTGAAAGACCGAGAAATGGTTTCAGTAATCTGTCTGGTGCAGAAATAATGGATTTAAGCGAGCTCAACATGCTGCTAGATGAAGTTGGTCCACGATTTAAAGATTGGTCAGGTCGTGAACCACTGCCTGTTGATGCTGATCTGTTGCCTGCTGTTGTTCCTGGCTATAGACCTCCTTTTCGGCGTCTTCCTTATGGAGCTAAACTTAACCTTAAAAACAAAGAAATGACGTACCTACGCAGAACTGCGAGAATTATGCCCCCTCATTTTGCTTTAGGTATGTGGAAAGGGTTTCTAATGTTTCTGTTGTCCTCTTTTGAAAATCGGTAAGTTTGAACTTTGTTGACCTCCAAACTGTTGTCTGCATTGTTCAGGAAGGAACAGAGAACTGCAAGGTTTAGCCGCGGCCATGGCGAAGCTATGGAGAAGAAGTGCTATTGCAAAGATAGCCATAAAACGTGGTGTGCAAAATACAAGCAATGAAAGAATGGCAGAAGAACTTAAGGTAAACAGATAAAGCTCGCTACAAACACTCTTAGAAAGTTAAGACTGCATGATAAGTACACGCAGCATTAGTAAGTGTTAGCCAGAACGAAAAGAAGACAGAAGTATACTAAGAACTAAGATTATGACATAAAGTTAGATTTTCATTGGCTTTTTCTTTAACTTGCACCTCATTCTGGCACTTAGATATCCCAGCCATTACATTGTTGGCTGCTTTTGCAAGTTATCATTTTCTGGATTTTGTTTTTGGAATCTGTACTGGTGTAGAGTATACTCCATAACCGTTCCGTCAAAGTTGCAGTTGAGTTCACGAGTTCGCTTCCTGATTCACATGCATTCTTTCTTCTTCAGAAAAATATTAGTGAAAGTTTAATGTATCTGATAATAGATCCTTGTTATTCAACAGGTATTGACCGGAGGAACGCTACTCTCCAGGAATAAGGATTATATTGTCTTTTACAGGGGTAATGATTTCTTACCACCTCGTGTTACGGAAGCCCTAGTAGAAGCAGAGAGCAAAAGTGCTTTCTTACAGGATCAAGAAGAACAAGCACGGCAAAGAGCAGCAACCCTTGTTCATTCTGATACTAAAGCTCCTAAAAGGCCATTGATTGCTGGAACTCTTTCTGAAACTATAGCAGCCACTTCACGCTGGGGAAACCAACCCAGTATTAAAGAGAGGGAGAAAATGATGAGAGACGCTGCTGTAGCAAGGCATGCTTCTCTTGTCAAGCATCTTGAACAGAAGCTAGCCCATGTAAGTTTTTGTAAATAAAGGTGAAAATACTGCCGAAAATGTGCAAATGAATCATTGTTGGATTGGTTCCTGCAGGCAAAAGGCAAGATCAAAAAGGCAGAAAATTTGTTACGGAAATTGCAGGAAAATCGGGAACCATCTGAGCTGCCAACTGATTTGGAAATATTATCTGCTGAGGAAAGGTTTCTGTTTCGTAAGATGGGTCTTAGCATGAAACCTTTTCTGCTTCTAGGTAAGGGTTGCTACTTGCTGAATCCCATAGTTTCTCTCAGGATAGAGCGCATAACTAACACAGTTCTGTTCAGGGAGGCGAGATGTTTTTGATGGAACTATAGAGAACATACATTTACATTGGAAATACCGGGAGCTAGTAAAGATCATAGCGGAGAGGAGAAATGCAGCACAAATAAAACACATTGCAGTTACCCTTGAGGCTGAAAGTGGTGGCCTTTTGGTATCTATAGACAAGACTACCCAAGGCTACGCAATTATACTCTATCGTGGGAAAAATTACCAGCGTCCTAGTGAATTCAGGCCCAAAAATCTTTTGACTAAGAGGCAGGCATTGGCCCGTTCAATTGAACTTCAGAGACGTGAGGTAATATGTTCATTATTGTCATTTTCTTTCGCAGATAGATGTAATTCAATGTCTCAGATATCTGGAGATTAATCACCTTACGGATGTCTACTGAAAAAATTTGCAGGCACTAAAGCATCATATAACAGAATTGCAGGATAAGCTTCTGAATTTGAAGTCTGATCTAGTATGAAATTCCTGTTTTTTTTTTGGAAATATATTTTCCTTTTCGTTCAACTTGCAAATCACCTCTTGCTTTCGTTTTTATTTACTTTTGCTGAAAATTCTACAGGAAGATATGAACATGGTTGAGGAGATTGATGAGGAGACCTTATACTCGAGATTAGATCCATCTGATGATGAGGATGATATGGAAGAGGTAAGAGGAGACTCTAGAAACTTCTTTATAAAAGTAGAGTAGGAATATTTCTTGAATCAATAAGCGGTGTACTCAGTTGGGAGTTGAGGACATCACACTGAATGAAATTAGCCTAGGGATGAATGTTCCCTATTCAATTACTTGGTCTACTTTAGTGGCATCAATGCACATATCAATCCCAGACTAGCTGGTGTCTGCTATGTGAATTGTCTGAATTCATCTCTCTTTATTCAGTTTAGATCAGATAAGGGAAATATTTATTGAAATGTGTTACTTGGATTACTATAACGGTCCATTTTTACGATTGTTGAATTTTGATTCGTTTGCAGAATTTTGAGGAGAAAGGTCAGAAGTAGTAATAGCCGAATGCTTTTGCGGATGGTGTTGCTCTGTTGCTCAACCGAGGCTACGGGTAAGATATGGACATATTGTGTCAGCACATCTGAAGCGGAAGATGTTTCTTTGCACACTTTTGTCACTGGAAAGTCTGGAATTGCTGGATTATCGCCAGAGGCGGATCTAGAATTTCTAGAACACGGGATTACCACCAAAGAAAGGATTTAGTGGGAATTGATCCCTTAAATAACTCAATATTTAACCAAGTGTACCGTTCAACCTTTGTGGAGCATGGGGCCAACAAATAATATTAGATCAATTCTAGGAAGTATGTACATAAAACACCTAGTTTAGCGGAAAGACCACGTGCGCCATAATTTAGGCTTAAATTAGCCCCTGGTATCGCTAAACTTTTATTTCAGTAAACAGTAGATTCGTCAACATTATATAGGTGCAGGCGATCCTTCAATGAACTAATTTGTGAAATCGCTTATCACACAAAAACGAAAAGAATATTTTGGTGAAATGTGAACTTGTTTAGTAAGTTCTATGACAACTTACTGGTACTGGCTAGTTTCATTTTTGTGTTTGAAGTAAGAACTGGAGTGAATACATTGTCGGGCTTTTACTTGTAACCACTTTTACGTTACAGTTGTGTCCCTTTTATTTGTTTGTTTTTAAAGTGTTTTGTTTGCATGCTTATCTGAACAATCATTGCCTACATTCCGACGAGTTAAGTCATCTGTTTCTGCATAACCTTTTCGTCGTGCTAGTTTTCTTACAACATTTTTGCCATTCAGGGTGAAGCAAAGGTGTACCTGAAGAGGGAGTAGTGTAGCAGTGAAGGACTGGTATTCACGTCGATGTCTCATTATATTCCCGCCAACTAGTTAAATCTTCAAGAAAGCAATCTACAGAAACGCGTATTTTCCAGGGTATGACCATGATGTGTTATCATTGGTAAATTTTGCAGTTCTTACTTTAGCTGGTAGGCTTGTATATAGAAGAGATTTTTTACTGTTCTGTATAATACCGAATTCCGGTTATGTGAATTACCTTCTTAGCCTGATAAATATATTGTTATTGTTGTTCTTCTGTTTAAATATACAGCATTTTCTCGTTTTTGAAACATTTCAAAATATTCGATACTACCTTATAACTTTCACAACTTACCAAAAATTCAAATTCATAAAACTACTTAAATTTTGAACTTTGTCCTGATGTTTTGCCTATCAAATTAACTTTTCAACAACTACTTTAATGTCTTCACTAATAAGATGTGAAGTCAAATTAACAACTTAACATATACTGATGTTTAATCAAATACTGTCATAAAAAGCAAACGATTTTGAATTCAGAAACCCTGTCAACACAGAAAAAGTAAAACACGGGCTTCTGCAAATTTACAATCCTTCATCTTGCATGCTCGAGATACAAATCCAAATGCATTGGGAACGCAACAGACATTCATTCTCTTGTTCATCTTGTTATGTGTCTATCTCATACTGAATTTTCTCTCTAGTATGAAGTACAGATGAATTCCCCAAACAAGGCTCTGAATTACACTGAGAAGTACAGCGAAGACCCTGCCAATAGTTTCTGTCATTTGCGCAAGTTAGATTGTAACAGCCAGCTCCCACATTTAATCTAAAACCACAATTTCAACGATAGTGGCATCCACAACTAGTATCCTAGTTCTTTTGCAGACCTTCCTTTATGAATGGCAAGATTACAGGCGTTAACTCAGCTTGATGTGAGGTATAACAATGATTGGCTCCTTCGATGATATGTAACTTGTGGTTTGGTATGATCTTATCGAACTCCAAAGCATCTTCCACTGGAATAATTTCATCAGCAGACCCATGAACTGTCAATACCCTGTACAAGTAAAGTTCAGCAATTAGTACCTTAGATCTCATCGAGTCAATGGTGCATTAAAGGTGAAAAGATCAGAATAGAGATATATCGCCAACAATCAAGATGGCAGTGAGGTTAGAATGCTATCATCCAAAAATCTCAATGGTAATGATAAAAAGAGAGAGAAGGTATTGACATAATGGAAGCAACATCAGTCCCACCTGCATCCTTTGTCAATTTGAAGGCATGCATCATGCATGTTTGTGTGAAGTCGATCCATTAAACTTTCCTCGGTAACACGGTAATCAACTTCTCCTACAAATAGAGAAGCATATTTTCAGTTCTCCACAGAAAATGAAAACCCTATGCATTTTCATTGTCCAAAACTCTACTATGTAGATGGGGAAGAAATGATTATGATAGCCTAAATAATCATATAACATATCGAGCAAGAGGTTCTTACTTGTCATTGGAGCCTTACCCTGTCTAAGCTACTATTGTGGTTCATCTGCATCTTGGTCTCAAGAACCAAAGAGAGATCAAATACAAAGGCTCAAGGCTCTTTTCTGAACGTGCATCCAGTAAATGCATTCAAGATATAGAAAATGAGAATAGTTCCTGTACAATTGACTCATACCCCCTAACAAAAACTTAAGGAGCTTATAGAATCCCATAATAAAATAGAGCTATCTACAAAGCTCATGGCAAAGGGGGTAGATATATACAATATTAGTCAGAAAAGTAAAGGAAACAATTGCATAAATGGTATAGGAAACTAGACGTCAAACTTTTTAAAATATAGGCACGATATAGAAGTCGAGAAATCAGGGGCAGTTGTGGCATTCCCATACTGAGCTTTGTCTTCTACCAAATTTCACATATTCTTGGTAATCTGAATTAACACCGACTATATAAATGAGGAAAACGAAAAATTCCACTCTACGGGCAAAAGGGGAAAATATTTATATGCATAAGTTGAATAAAGATTTGTGTCATTACCTGCTATACTTTTAACATCAATAAATCCATCTTTCTTGATTATTTCCAGGAAGTCCTCGCCCAAGCGCTCTGCAATGCCTTTCTCTAGATTGTAACGGCCAGACAAATTGACGATTGTGTGAACATCATGATATTTAGAAGCATATAGAAGTACAACATCCCCTCCTGCAACAGTTTATTTCTGATAATTAATCAACATACAAGAATATGACAAAGGCTAACATTTATTGTAATATCATTAATAGAGGAAGACGAAGGCACAAAACAAAGTACATCATTATTGGCCTCCAGTAATTATTATGCAGGGATAATTTCCATACTTTGCATTGAGTTGATGAACTCTTTGAATTAGTATATTTTATTGGAGTAGAAATTTTTATGTCAAATCTAAGTATATAAATCCTTCTTGCTTGTCCTCTTCTCCTTGTAGAATGTGGGTTAGGAGCAGGGAACTCAACCATAAGGAGTTGTCATAGCTGATATTTCTCCCCCCGTATGGCCCTAGCAGTGAATATATGTAACCTACTTCTCCGTTTGTTCTGTTCTACCCATCTGCTTAAACCTTGGTGGGCAGAGTTACTCAGTCCTTGTGCTGGTGTGTCATAGCAGACTAGCAGGTACCTAGTGGAATAGTCAAGGTGCTCACTAGCTGGCACAGACACACTGTTATCAGACAGTTTTCTGTCTGTTCTCGGGACAGTTAATTTCAAAATTAATAAGGGGTGCAAGGGCAGCTAGCCGATATCTTTCTTTTTTTCTTTTATAATTATAATGATAACTAGCTGATATAATCTAAAAGGAATAAGGGACTTTAGCATATTTTAGCACCTTGTGATGCTTTTCTCTTTTCTCTTTCTTCTTGCTTTGATTTTGCAGTTACACATTAACAGGATTTATGAAGAAGAGCCATAATATGATTAGGTGGGAGAAGGAATATGCATGTCTGATATCAAAAGGTAAAATTATCACATCCAGAGAAGACCAATAAGAAAAAACACTAAAGCATAATAGTTTCACAGGCAAACCCTCTTTCTTCAACATAGTGTGCAAAATACTCTCGATATACTATACAACTCTTGGCAAAAGTTGACACACCTTTACTATGTCCAAGGACTGCTGTTACTTTGCGGTTTGCTCCATTAAAATATTCAACCACAGAATGCAAGTCATCCGCCTCTCTACGGTAGTTACCATACTGAAATGAACCTTCACTTTCACTAGAAAGCAGTTGAGAATGTACAACCAAGAATTGTGAAAGAATTAATGTTAGTCATTGCAAACAGAAATTTGGGACAACAAATATATGAAAGCAGTAATGATGAGAGAGAAAGTTAATCAACAAGAATTATGGAGTAGATATGATGTAACATCTTGCTCTTTGACCCATTGTATTGACCTCTAGTTAGGTAAGTACTTCACGGTACCTTACTGTCTCTACAAGAAATCAACAAAGAGAAGCATTTGATGCAGATATTTCAGAATTTTTACCAACCATTGCCACATTGGAATAATGATTTATTCCCTTCGGGCAAAAGGGCTCACAGTTAATCTTTATTTGGAGGTTAAAAGCCTCTATAGTTGCAGGCAGTTGCAGTATATAATATGAACCAATGTCGAGAGAGAAGTACAAGCAATAGATTAGGAACAGACTGAATATTAGTTCCTTACCAGATATAGTTGCACATTCTTTTCATAATAAGAAGTAATAAGAAGAAGATACCGCTCACCCCAATAACTATAGTCTGCCTATAGAGCATTCAGAATAATAAACAAAAAAAAAAACTATCCCTTTATATAGACATTGCCCGAACAGTATGGATGGTCCTTTTAGTACCAAAGGCTTACCCATTTCCAGGAAAATCAAAGCGGAATGCACTGATTCCTTCTTTCTCCACAGCAACAGCAAGGTTCACCATAGTGTAGAAGTCCTATCAACAGAAACACAATGAAAAGTTAGATGTTTCACAAGCAACTCTCCCACCATCAAACAGACTACATATATACTGATAAAGAAGCATGGACAAAAAAACATCTGCTATTGGACTTAAACCAAAATTTTATCTTGTCAAATCATGCAAGAAAGCAAAGGAGTCAGTAATTGCTTCAATCATGAACTTAAGAATATACTTTCCTCCATACCATCTATAATAGCTCTACACTGATCTTATATAACATTTGACTTCAATTTTATTCATTCCCGAAAAGTCAGATAAGATAACTTGCTAATAGTTCAGAGCTCCATTCTAAATATAGCCAAATCAAAGCGGTAATTTCTATAGTTATCTAGAGCATCACTTGAAAATATAGTCATAATAATTTGCTTGAGAGGGTGGAACTTGAAAGGTGAACCTACAAGCACTACATCATGTTGACACAAGTAATTTTCAAACTACCACTCATGTTCGTCTTTGTATGACTAGATGTCGTGCAATCTTCATGAGGTTGAGCACTAGCCAAATTCTGATGCTCGACTGGTATAACCCAATGCGCCTTTCCAAGGACATCGCTCAAACTAGATCTATTTTCCTCAATAAGAGACTAAACATTAATATCAAGAAACCCCATTCAGGATCAAGTAAATATGGAAAATCACCAATCCATTAAAATCAACGAAAATTTTGTTAACGGATATGTGAAGCAGCAATGATGCTGAAAACAATACAGATAGTTGAAAATTCAAGGGTGCAATATAACAGCTAATTTAGCACAAGAAACATAGTAGAATGGGAATGGTTCAAACCTTTGAGGATCTGAATCCATGACACAAAACCACGATCTCCACCGATCCAGTATCATGCAACACACCAACTAGTTTCTCATTGTGTTGGTTCAGCACTGTAATTTTCTTCTGCACAGCTGCTGAACATCAGGACACGTGCATCAGTAAATAGACAGAAGAACGTCACGACATATATTATTAGTTGTCAAGGAATTAACACTGCCTCTTTCACCAGTAAAAGAGAATTGATGAATATATTTTAGCAGTTTTAGTTGGCATCACGCTTTCATATTGAAAATGAAGAGGAGTATTTAAGCTTTCACCAAAAATTGTCAAAAAAAAAAAACAAGAGGAGTATTTAAGCTATATGTGGTCAAGGGTGGTAAACTGAACACCCTTCGCCCCAAAAATTATACTAGGTATAAGATAAAATATTAGTAGTACTTGTTATTGATAAAAAAAATACACTTTGAACCCTTGCATAGTCCACCGGCAAAGGGAATTCAAATTTTGAACACTTCGCTACTGACAACAGCATAGAGCTGTTTGCAAACAAAGGGCCACTTTTTCCGTAGTAATTATAGATCATATGTAATGGAACTCGAAAACTATCATAAATAAGCATTTTTCTTCATATTGTACTTCTTTTTTTCTTTTCCAATAAAAGCAAGCTAAAAATTGTCACCTGGGTTTTGTGCCATATTAAAAGCAACTCTGAATGTGATGTTGCGCCTGCGTGAAAGATTGACGCCTTCCTGTGGAAGAGAAAATTCTGAGAAAAGAGGTCTTTTTTGAAGGACAACATTTGGGGATACCACATTGAAATTGTACGTGAAAATTCCCATATTTTTTGAATCTGATTGGATTATACACAGAATAAAAGTCAAATAAGAGGATCAAAGCGAATTCTTGGCTCTTACCTACGTCTGGACAGTATTGGTTGCTGGTTGCTAATACTACTGACTGCAGTCGCTGAATCAGACAGAGTTGGAGCTTCAGATGGAGGTCAAAATTACATAAAGGTCCTCTTCATTGATACTTTTTCTGTTTTGGTCCTTGATGTTTTTTACGAGTCAATTACCCAAATGGACATTCAACTATCCCAAATTATCTCTTAAAGTCACTTTTCTTTCGTTTGTAACAACAAAATCACTGAACTATGTGTATTGCAGTCAAATGGTCACTCAAACCTCTAAATTATAGTAAACATTTATATTCTTTTTATTTTTTTAAACATTTAATATTTTGAATTTTTTTTTTGTTTATATTATGTACTTACCTATGGAATAAATAAATATAATTTATAAATTAAAAAAATAAAAAGTATTTAGGCATATATAATGCTGGAATAACAAAATAATGAGCATAGTAAAAAAATTAATTAGAATAATTTGTTAGTAATAATAATTTTAGTATTAACAATAAAATTTTAAAAAATTATTTACATAATTCAGAATAAAAGAAAATAAAGGTTGTAAAATATATATTTCATGCATGTAATATAAAAATAATTATTTAAATTAAGGTATTTTTATAATCCTGGTTCGCCCTCGTGAACCTTCGTGACGGCACCTAGTCTCTACAACTAGGTAAGCCTAACAATATAGAATATAAACAACAATTGCGGAAGAAATAATTTAAAACCAAAATAGTAAAATAAAACAGAGTTTAAAGTGCCGCTCGGCATACACAATAACAACTCTCGAAACTAATAACATTTCCCAAAACCCGAAATCTCATAATCACAAGCCTTTGAATGTCTACAAACATCTAACTCCACAATATATAACAAAGAAACGAAAGTACAGAAGGGCTAATACAAAGAGGGAGAGTATAAAGGGACTCTTCGGTCTGCGGACACGGCAGATATACCTCGGAGTCCCTACAAGCGCCTCGTCTTAAGCGTGATAAGTCTGAGTGGAAGTACCTGGATCTGCACATGAAAAACATGCGCAGAAAGGGCATGAGTACACCACAACGATACTCAGTAAGTGCCAAACCTAACCTCGGTCGAGTAGTCACAAGGAAGGTCAAGGCCCTTCTGAGGTCAAATAAAATATAAGGTTTAACAATATAGAACAAAAATAATATAAATAAGTACAACAGTAAAAGTAACACAGGATATAAAGGACATCAACAACTACCACAAAGGCCAAGTAAACACAGAAAGAAATACAGCTCACCACAAAGATAACAACCAGGGATCTCCCAGGATACCGTCCTGTAGTCCCAAATATAAATATCCAGTGGATCTTTGGGGATATCGTCCTGTAGTCCAACTCATAATGCGAGAGGATCTCTCGGAATACTGATTCGTAGTCCCATGTCATGACCCAAACTGGAGGGCCATGACTAGCACCTGACCATACTTGCTTACCTAACCTTCTTTATTATCTTTTAGGGCTAACGAGATCAATATAAATGGTATCCATGGATCACGGACAACCAACTATAAAAGATGATGACATAAATATACATAACATGGGGTGACCAGACAATCAAGAAACTATATATAAGGTACTAGCTACTATGAAAGACTATACAACAAAAACCAGCCGACAAGGCATACCAAACTATACATGAGTCGACACTTGTCTATGAGCCTCTAAAGGAACATAAGTGCTGCAACATAGCCAGAACAGGGCCCAGACATACCCATGATGTCTATAACAAAAATGCATACCAAGACCATAGCAAGTCCGGAGAAGGGATCTTGCCAATCACCGCTGAACTGGACAACCTACTGTGGTGGGGGAGCTGCACCTGCCTGTCTATCAGGACCTGCAGCACGACATGCAGCGTCCACAAATAAAAGGACATCAGTACGAATAAAGTACTGAGTATGTAAGGCAGGGAACCATAAATACGAACAATAATGTAAGCATGGATAGATAGTATACAACATGTAACATCTAAGTACCTCTGAGGGCTACTGACATGAAATGCATGATACATATGTATAAAAAAATAAACTTTTAAAACATACGCCTCTTTGGGCATCATCATCATCATATCGTACCCGGTCATAATAGGCTCGGTAAAAAAACATACCCGGCCATCATAAGGCTCGGTAGAATCGTACTCGGCCACGTGGAGCTCGGTAAAACCCAACTGATCAGTGATTGCACAATAGGTGCCATACCCGGCCGACTATAGTGCGACTCGGTAGAGTAAAATGTATATATATATATATATATATATATATATATATATATATATATATATATATATATATATATAGATAATGCATGCTCGACTCATGGAAACACGTTCTAGACCTTTCAGAGTGATGTAAGGTGAGTATACTCTGTACACGTTATTAGGACTAACTCTTCACTATGAACCTTATAAGAATCGGAAAGTACCAACAACATTGATAACATAAGAATAAGACAAGCAACATCAACATCAATCGTTCCATAAGAGGGAAAACAATGTAAGTACTGCTAGCTTCTAAGAGTAGATTATCTTTGGAAGCTCGTTCATTACATTATGTACGATCAGAGTCGTGCAAAAGAAGGAAAGGGATAGACTCATATACCTTGTATATATTTCCCCAATATCAAGCTATGAAATTGTCACAAATCCTTAGTCTACAATAAGAGAAACGATACTATCGTTATCATTTAAGCGTCATAACTATTATGTATCGACAACAACCTATTTTACGATGAAACGGACAGAACTTCCCCTATATATATGACTTCACACAATTACAAATCACCAAACAGCCCAAACAACATCAATAATAATCATATTGAGCCTCCCAAAATAGTCCACGAACAACCTAATCACTTCCTACATACGACGACCACCGTAGTCGTGTCAAACGACCCGGAAATATTACGAAGAACTACCAGCCCACAACCCTACATATATATGGTGTTTCTCCATAAACTTCCTCCTCCAAAACTCCACACAATAGTAGTAAAATACGCAGCCCAACAGCAACACAAAACAGTCCACGAAACAGTCAGCTACAAGTGAATAACTCGAACTCACGGCTTCCGATCACCGTCCCGTGAGTTCTTACAGGTATAGAACGAATTACCATAAGTTCACAGCAGAAAAAAATTGAAATAGGGCAATAAATTTACCTTAATCGTTGGATAATTCAGCCCTTCCCTTGGTTCTTCAAACTCTTGATTTTACCCCCAATTAGAACTTGAAAGAGAGGGAAAATCAATTAAGGTTTGTGTGGGATTTTTGGGAGGAGGTTTACAGGGGTTTAGGTCTGATTATTTGTGAGATATATTGAGGGTTATATTGCAGGAGATAAACCTTTAAATGGGCTCAATAGCCGACCCGAAATTTCCTTTTTTTTGGGCTATCATTTAACCAAGAAGGTGACACACCTATTTGTCACCTAGCAGCTTGTGCAGTCTCACAAAAATGCCTATATCTCTCTACTCCGATGTCGTATTGATAAAAAGTTTAATGCGTTGGAAACTAGACTCTAAGATATTAAATTTTGTGGGTATATCACCCCGTAATTCCAAGTAGATTGGGAGAAAAGCTTAATGACATTTGACCTAAAGTTTAAGTAAAACCATGAACCTAAGTTGCGACAACTTTTGTTGACTTTTGTTTCATAACTCGTTTGACTTCAAGACTATGAAACAGATATTATATGATTCAAATACCTTAAAACATGACCTCTTGAGTGTATTAAGCACCTATAGGTTTACCCGAAAATACGAGTTACAACATCCTTGATTCGTTTAACTTCTAATACTTGTTAATCACCCTTATACACCCTTGTATCACTTAAGATCAATAGGATTAAATTCTTATTATCGTAAAGATAATTACTTCTTGGATTTATGTTAACTAATATATTTCATGAACTAACACATGTGGATATAGGTTGTAACACCCTTCCCCCTTAAGAACATTCGTCCTCAAATGTAAGGGTTCAGGGGGAGTTTAAATCATCGTGGATTCTGGCCGAGTTTCTCCCATAAATAAAGGACGAACTTACAAGCAGCTAACTCAATGTATGGACCTACAAGAGTATACAAAGCATTATGGACTTGTACATTATCTGCATATCACCATTTTGTATTAAGAAAGAGTATTCTCAAGTTATTGCTTACCTCATAGAGTTGTTCCACTTTCTAATGCATCTTGTGTTTCCCTAGCATCCTCGTTATCTTTATTCTGGAACAGGTAAGGGTATTTAGAATTCTTCTCCTCTTCTTCTTCCCATGTCATTTCTTCCATATTCTTGTTCCTCCACAGTACTTTGACGGAAGCTACATCTTTTGTTCTCAGCTTGTGGACTTGTCGATCTAATATAGCCACTCGCACTTCTTCATATGATATATCCTCTGTAACTTGAACATCTTTAGTAGGGACGACTCGAGAAGGGTCCCCAATACATTTCCTCAACATAGATACATGGAATACCGAATGGACAAACTCTAATTCGGATGGCAATTCTAACTCATAAGCAACATGTCCAATTTGTCGAAGAATTTTATACGGACCGATATACCTTGGACTCAGCTTGCATTTTTTCCCAAAACGCATAACACCCTTCATTGGTGAGATTCTCAGGAAAACCCAATCACCAACCTCAAACTCCAGATCACGACGTCGGACATCGGAATAAGACTTTTGCCTGCTTTGTGCCGTCCTCAATCGTTCATGTATCACCTTCACCTTCTCAATGGCTTGGTGAATCAAATCGGGCCCATATAATTTTGTTTCACCGACTTTGAACCATCCAACTGGTGATCTACATCTTCTCCCGTATAGTGCCTAGTATAGGGCCATTTTAATACTGAAATGGTAGCTATTATTGTAGGCGAATTCTATGAGTGGAAGATGGTCATCCCAATTTCCCTTAAAATCTAGAACACATGCTCGTAGCATATCTTCCAGTGTCTGAATGGTACGTTTAGCCTGTCCATCAGTCTGCGGATGAAATGCAGTGCTGAGATTCACTTGTGTGCCTAAACCCTTCTGAAAAGACCTCCAAAAGTTAGCCGTAAATTGAGATCCTCGGTCTGATATAATAGATACCGGCACATCATGAAGCCTAACAATCTCCTTGATATACAACTTCGCATAATCTTCAGCCGTGTATGTTGTCTTC
>MU762287.1:11586-29878 GCA_026770625.1 Nicotiana glauca | reverse complement strand
ATATATATATATATATATTGATATTGAGGCCGAGAGCCTGTTTGATGCCACGATATGGCTGATATTGCGCTTGGGCTATAGGAGCCCCTTCGGTTTCTGTATACACCCCCAGTGAGCGCCGTCGACATTAAATAAGTGGAGCGGGCTGCACGTCGCTGCCGGTACTTGAGTGTACCTTTATATGTGTTGCATCTTTTCATGCATTATTCCTTGACTGTGTTACTTGTTGGTTACCGTTTCACTGATATTGATCTAAACTGCTAGATATAGATTACTTTGTGTATTTTCTGCGTTTTCTTACTTTTAGACTGTAGTTATGTTTATTACTCACTGGGTCGGAGTACTCACTTTACTCCCTGGACCTTATGTGCAGATCCAGAGCATTCACATGTTGAGTGAGCTTTGACCAGCTTTCCAGAGTTCTTATTTCGGGAGTATTTGAGGTAGCTGTAGGGCGTTCGCAGCCGTTGATTCTCTATTCTATCCCTATCCTTTTATTTCCGCATTATCAGCTTTTAGGTAGACTTTGTAGTAGGATGCTACTCTGTATTTTAGAGGCTCGTGTTCGTGACACCGGGTCCATGTTGGGCTGTATTGGTATTTGTTAGATTTTTATTCCGCATTATTATCAATATTTTAGGCCTTGACTTAAATGGCTTTTATCTTCATCTATTTAATTAATGGGGTTATTGTTATAAATGGCCGGGCTTTCCTAGTAGTGTGCTGGATGCCATCATGACCGGGTTGGGGTCGTGACACTTAACGTCGTGGTTGTTCGAATAAGTTTCATCCAATGAATTTTTTTTTGTCGTTCTTCAATAATCCAAGCACAGTATTTAGGAAATTAATCCTACATAGCAGTGACGGCGCTAAGTTCATATATATTCAATGTAATGGTTTGTCATGGTTGTTTAATATTTTTTAGCAAATCATAGCCCCTACTCTCTTGTAATCGACGCCATATATACTGCTTGGTTCACATAATAAGATTTTTTCAAGATTGAATGTCGAATTACATCCAACAGTGATTACTTGGTTATTAGAGATGACAGGTCGACATTATTTTTTGGTCGAAGAAGGCTTCGTTGGAAATTTTTCTGAAGCCAATGTGTGTGTCAGAAAAACGAAAGTGAAGGAACTCCTTGATGGCAATTAAAGATTTCTCCAGTGAATTATAAAATTGTCAACAAATGGGATTTACTCTCTTTACTCTATTCATTTTAAGTAATTTTCTATCCTATGTGATTTGTGAAATTCAATCTCTGCAAAGCTTAGGATAGAAGCTTATTATATCATGATCTCAAAATATATGTTACTTGCATGTTGTGGTGATTATGAATAACATGTGGCTAGAGAATAAATTCGTTTTCTGTTTACCAAACGGCATCCGGACAGTTGATATGCAACTTGATAAAATGAATGAAAATATATGAAAGATTATTTTCAAGGTCGTAAGAGATGAATTAGGCTTACGGTAATACTAGAAGTATTATTGAGATCATGAATATAATATATGTAAAGGTTTATATATATCTGTTTTATTAGAGAAAGAGATCAAACTGTTTAAAGTATTAAAATGGTTTAGTTGAAAAAACTATTTGGAAAGGGAATTAAAATTCTCGTGATGGAGAATAAAATCTTCGTGATTTTCTACTCCTGCTTCAAGAAAATCTGCGTGATTTTGTACTCCTTTATTGAGATTAAAGTCTTCATAATTTTCTACTCATTTGTCGGAAATTAAAGTCTAAGTGACTTTATATTCGTTTTTGAGATTAAAATCTTAGTGATATTCTACTCTAATTTATTATTCGGTTTGAAGATTAAAAACTTCATCGTTTAATAAATTTGATTGTGTCACATATTAATCGGTTTGAAGATTAAAAAACTCACCGTTTATTATATCTAGTTGTATAAGATGCTACTCGGTTTGAAAATTAAAAACTTTACCGTTTATTAATTCTGAATGTGTCATATTGGTTTGAAGATTAAAAACTTCACCATTTATTAATTATGGCTATGTCATGACAAAAACAATAATTGTTATGGTTGGCTCAACAACATAATAGAGGTGGAGAATATGAATCTCCGTTTGCAAAATATGTTCGGAATATGGAATTATCCATCAAACTACTATACCTTACACACCTCAATCCAATGGAATTGCGGAAAGGAAAAATCGGACATTAAAGGAAATGATGAATTCTTTATTAATAAGTTTCGGATTACCGCGGAGTTTGTGGGGGGAAGCTATCCTTACAGCTAACCGAATACTCAACAGAGTACCCCACAGCAAAACGCAATCTATTCCACATGAAAAATGGAAAGGAAGAAAACCCAACTTGAAATATTTCAAAGTGTGGGGGTGTCTAGCAAAGGTATAGGTTCCTTTACCTAAAAGGGTTAAAATTGGACCAAAAACAGTAGATTGCATTTTCATTGGATATGCTACAAATAGTAAAGCATGTCGGTTTTTGGTTCATAAATCTGATAATCCCGAGATTCATGTTAATACGATAATGGAATCAGATAATGCTGAATTCTTTGAAAGCATCTATCCGTATAAAACTGAAAGCGAGTCGTTAAGTGAAAAACCTAAACGACCTCGGGAAGAACCAAAGGAAAATACTCCAAGTATAGAAGATCCAAGGCGTAGCAAACGTCAAAGAACATCTACGTCCTTTGGACCAGATTTTGTGACATTCTTGCTTGAAAATGAGCCTCAAACTTTTAAAGCAGCTATGTCGTCTTCTGATTCAGCATTTTGGAAAGAGGCAGTCAATAGTGAGATTCAATCAATTTTGGATAATCATACATGGGAATTGGTTGATCTTCCTCCAGGAAATAAGCCTTTAGGTTCGAAATGGATCTTTAAACGGAAAATTAAAGCTGATGGCACTATTGACAAATATAAGGCAAGACTTGTTGTCAAAGGTTATAGACAAAAGGAAGGCCTTGATTACTTTGACACTTACTCGCCAGTAACGAGGATAACATCTATTAGGGTGTTAGTGGCACTAGCGGCCGTGTATGGTCTTGAAATCCATCAAATGGATGTTAAAACAGCTTTCCTAAATGGAGAATTGGAGGAAGAAATTTACATGGAACAACCTGAGGGTTTTGTGGTTCCTGGTAAAGAAAAGAAAGTGTGCAAACTTGTTAAGTCGCTTTATGGACTTAAACAAGCACCCAAACAATGGCATGCAAAATTTGACCAAACAATGTTGGCAAATGGATTTAAAATCAACGAGTGTGACAAATGTGTTAACATTAAAAACACTCCAGGTCATGAAGTCATTGTTTGTTTATATGTTGATGACATGTTGATAATGAGCAAAAGTATGACATATATAAATGCTACAAAACGTATGTTGTCTAGCAAATTCGACATGAAAGACTTAGGAGTTGCTGATGTCATCTTAGGAATAAAAATTCGCAAGACTCCACAAGGTCTAGCATTATCACAGTCTCACTACATTGAAAAGGTACTTGACAAGTTCAAGTATTTGGATTTCAAAATTGCCAAGACTCCAATTGACATAAGTTATGCACTTCAAAAGAATGAAGGTGAAAGTGACTCACAACTGGACTATGCAAGAGTATTGGAAAGTTTGATGTATATCATGAATTGTACGCGACCAGATATAGCATGTGCTATTAGCAAACTGAGTCGATTTACAAGTAATCCCAATCAAATACATTGGATGGCAATGAAACGAGTTTTGGGGTATCTGAAACATACCAAAAAATTATGCTTTGCATTACAACAAATATCCTTCTGTGATCGAGGGATGCAGTGATGCAAATTGGATCACCGGATCATCTGAAGTTAAATCCACGAGTGGATATATTTTCACAATTGGGGGTGGAGCAGTATCTTGGAAATCATCCAAACAAGCGTGCATCGCCCGTTCTACAATGGAATCTGAATTCATAGCTTTAGATAAGGCCAGTGAGCAAGTTGAATGACTCTGGAATTTCTTGGAAGATATTCCATTTTGGCCCAAACCTTTGGCACCTATATGTATACATTGTGATAGTCAAGCGGCAATAGGTAGGGCAGGGAGCATTATGTATAACGGAAAATCTCGTCATATCCGATGGAGACACAATACCGTTAGACAACTACTCTCTAGTGGTGTTATCACAATTGACTATGTAAAGTCAAGAGATAACGTGTCGGATCCACTTACAAAAGGCCTATCTAGACAGGTGGTTGAAAGATCATCAAAGGGAATGGGGTTAAAGGCCTAGGACAAGTCATCATGGCGGTAACTCTACCTAGCAGACTGGAGATCCCAAGAGCTAGATTCAAAGAGATCAAACAAAGTTATGAATGACGGTTCAACAATGTCAACTAACTCAACCCATTCTCGTGATGAAGACAATGTTAAAAAACGAGGTAAAGAATTAAGGCTTTTTGACGAGTCAATAAAGCTTAAAGCTTTTAATGATTTGCTAAGTCTGGCAGGATATGAGCAGATAGGGTGTCTTTAAGATTACACGTTTAGGAATCACCTATGTGAGTGTGAAGTGTAAGCCGCTTCAAGGAGAATGAAAGTAAAGGCCCATTCTCTAAGCACTCATGAAACCAGGCGGTGTTCATGGCTGAAACGAACACAACCGTGAGAACCATAAATGGTTAAGGATTGATTGTGTGACTTATGTTGTCTAGGTATACAACAAAGCCCGACGGTTCAAAGATATAAAATCTACCAATTGACCGAGTATATCCGATATAAGTTCACTACTGAAAGTTTAAAGGGAAACCTACTTATCCAGAGGCAATCAATTTTTGCTTGTAAAACACACACACGTCCTTGCATTCCTTTAAGTTTATAGACATTTCCCATTCATGTGGTGGATTGTTCAGTTTGTTATTTAATAAATAATAATAAAAGAGGTGTGAATGGAAAATGGTAAAAAAAGAAAGGGAAGGATGACCTGCGACCGGTCCGGTCTAACCCGTTTTTCTTTCCCGAATTAATTTAAATTCGTTTTAAATTTCCAGCAAAAAAGTTCCAACAACCATGACTGTTCTGAAAGGTTGCAAACCTCTTCAGAGGGTCACACCTGTTCCAACAGCCATGACTGTTCTGAAAGGTTGCAAACCTCTTCAGAGGGTCACACCTGTTCCAGCAGCCATGACTATTCTGAAAGGTTGAAAACCTCTTCAGAAACATCACCAAGTTGGCTATAAATAGACCTTCAAATCCCAGAATATTTACTTGCGAAATTTTCTGAATCTTCTTCTTCTTCTGCACAAAATATTCCAGTGTGTTTTACGACCATCGAGTAGTTCGCCGATCACTAGAGTTTTAGGTACCGATACACTGGTGAGTTAAATCGTTCTATCCTGGGAAGATATATTCCAAAACCTCGGGTACTTGAGGGGAATAATTTCCTTAAGGACACACTGTGTATTCAGTGGGCCCGATTTGTTCCTATAACATTTTTTCAGAATTTATTTTGAAAAAGTTTACTGTTTTCAAAATTTAATTTCTACTAACTTTCTATTTCTATTTTCAAAAAGATTATTATTTAATTTACAGCAATACAAATATATAACATCACCATCATCAATTCTCCCGAAGTTCAGAATGCAAACAAAGTAATCCCTAATGAACCAAGTACTTACCTGTGAGAGGTATTTGTCCCAATCCTGTTCTAATGACTTCCCTAAGGATATCGCATATTATAGGCAAGAATGAATAGGATTATTTAACTATATAATAAGTGGAGCTTTTGAGTACGACGAAGGGCGTTTTTGTGAATATTCAGTCATTTCAACTAAATCAGTAATTTTATCTTTTTCATTCTTCTATAGAGGTGTGTCAGTGTGTATTTTAAGTTACCAAGAACCTTCTTCATTATTCACGCATTCCAGCGAGTTCCACCATCATCTCCTGTGTATTTTGTTCCTTTCCCCCATTATTTGTCATTCGTTTCAGAGTATCAATTTCCAAATTCCATTTGTGCTTTCTAATTTACTAGCCTTTATTCCATTTGTTACTTTCTAGTTTACCCTGCTTTTCCTTTCTTGCACTGATTTTTGGTCATCAGTTTTGGATTCCTTGAAAGCTTGTCCATTTTTGCTTCAAATACAGTTTTCCTACTCTTTCACATAATTTTTTTGTTAGATTTTAACATGCATGTCGGTAATTCTATCGGATCTGCGACTGCACACCTGGTGCAAGTAATTGTCTCTCTACATGTAATTTAATGTTCTGTTTCGTGACTACTATGAATCAGGAAAAAGAAACGTAGATGTACTTTTGGTTTGTTGAGATTTGAAATAAGAATTGTAGAAAACCACTCAATTTTATAAATATAAATTCTCACTATTCTCCACAAAAATTTGAATCTATAGTTGCTTATTAGATATTTTATTTGCGTTTGACAATTGTATTCAATCAGTACACTGATGCATCGGGGGTGTTTGATAATATGCCTGAACCAACTGAATAATTTTTTTTTCTTTTATCATGTGGCAAATATTCTACCAAGTACTCATATATCATTCAGCAACCTGAAGGTCTCTATTGTAAATTGAGTCAACAATCCGAAAAGTGCTTTTAAGTTATGAATTGAGTCACTTTTGACTGCTAAAACTTTTAGTATCTTTATTTGCTTCCTTGCGTTTACAACTCTCAGTGTCTTTGTTTCCGTGGGATTATTATGAAACTTCATAACTAACATAAGTGTCATTGGTTTATATAGACAGGAAAAGCCGACGAGTCTTTAGACGGATAGAAAATTTCTTTACCATGTTAAAGGAATATTTATGTTTTCTTGAAAAGGTACATTTTTCTCGTAAGAGGCGCATGTTTCATTCTTTATCATGTTGTATTCTTATAGCATAATGGTCCACTACTGTTGTAACCTTTTTTTATGCCATTTGAAAAGTCTTCTTTGCTATTGATGCTGCTAATAGTTTAAAAGATAAATACAATAAAATAATGCCCATAGCCTAACATAAACACAATTGGTGGAAGCGAACTGCAACAATTTTTTAGTTAATAGTTTTTTATGACGTCTATTATTCTTAGTGCATAATCTTAGTCGAATCCTGTTTAGTATTTGTGATCATGTCAAGGTAGAGTGTACTTAAATATAGAGTCCACTAATTTATTTTTTTGCTTTAACATGGTATGACGTACTACTTAAATCTTCGCTATAGGCATCTGCTCAGTTGAAACGAAAAGGTAACCAAGATATGATTCTTCATCTGCCTATATTTTGTGGTTATCCTGACTCACAAACTTGCATCGAACTAATCAATAAAATCGTTTGATGTTCAAAATCTGAAGATATCTTATGTCTTCATTATGGAAAAATATAATTTGAAGATACCATTATATACCATTATAAGTGGTGATGTAACTATTGTCAATAGCCTTGCATTTGAAACTAATTCAAAATCTTTATTATCCTGGTAATAAAATAATTAGATAAAATTTTATTAAAGAGATAAAGACTCTTAGGAATATATTTTGAGCATTAGGCTTCTTTTGTTGTTTATAGTCTAGTTTGAGCCTCCTTTATTTGGTTAAATATAAGTTACATCTGTAGAATATGCTACCTTCTGATTGAGAAACAATGTTCATACTGATGACCATTATTGAAATATATTATTTTTATGTGAAGAAATTATCAGTATAAATGAATAGTGTGTGTCCTAACTGTGTTTCATGCGTGAAGAAGTTATTATCTGGTCTAAACTTGTGATATTGACCATTTCGTTTATCTAATAGATTCCTGGCTGCTTTACTTTTTATATTACTTTCTGTATAAGACCTCATGAGTAATGGGTCATGGATGGTTGTGCTCTTTTGCTAACATTTACGACATGGAAAAAGAGAAAGAGAAAGAACAAATATTCATACCCTTTTTCTTTTCCACATACCCTTTTCCTTCATTCTTCCTTCCCTCTTTTGTCTGTTTCCCTATTGAATCGCTTGATTTTTGTTTTCCTGAATCTCAAATCAAATGTCATATGCTTCTTCCTAGGATATTATCTTTTAAAGTATGAACCTTTTATTTTGGTGAGTTTTTTTGTAAAATTTGTCCTTGATTATTGCACTTTCTTTGTTGGTATTCACCAATATTCGTAGTTTTTGGTTGTCTTATTTGATTTCTACAGGCGTGTCTGTAATTTCTCTGTTTTGCTCATGCATATTGGGAAATTTATACCCAGGTGAAAGTTTGTGAGAAGTACTGCAGTGTTATTTGTTCTTTGGATAGATATCTGAGCTAGAACCTAGAATCGATGAATGTTACATAATAAGTAAAAAATCCCAAAAATATGTGAAAATTGGGCGTTAAGTGAAGTGATACTGTAACAATTGGATTATGAGAGAATCAAGAAATACAATAATTTTTATGTGTAAATAAAAGTTCAATAGAGTCAAAACTTTTGATGTAAAAGGGCGGCCACAACTATGATAGTGAGTCGACTAGCTTTCATCAGGTAGAAAGTTAGTCCTTTTTCTCTCTGTTTTTACTAGTTTTTAAGTTGTCAATATTGTGATGTACCATTTCTGTTTTTCAGGTATTTAGTTCACTCACAAGAGTAACATTTGCAGTCGATGTGATATCTGAAAGCATTGAAAAGAAGCTATATTTTTTTCCAGCCATGTATGTGTTATCAATTGCAATTTTTCACTTTGCAATGGTTATGAATTTGCTGTTAAGGTTAACTGATCTTTCTTATTGTTTCTTGCAAGGCATTTTTTAAGCAATGAAAAGTTCCTTCTAACTTCTTATATTTGCAGCTTGAAGATGTGGGATTATCTTTTATTGAGAAATCTCATTGACATCATAGTAGTGAGCAGTATCCCTTTACTGATCCTTCATTGTGGAGTTTGAACAACTTCTTGATAGATGCTACACATCTCTAGTTTTTCACTTCCACTCATTGTAAAAATCTACAGTGTGAGTCATCCATCCTTGAGTTATATGCATTTACATTTGCAGCAAGTGTGAGGAAATTTGTGCACCTCAAGTACAAGAGTTCCGCTATGTAAAACACATTAACTCTGTGAGCAGGTAAGGCTGACTTTTTTATACACAACCTTGCAGTTTCTAAACTTTGTGGTCACATTAGGCGCTTTGTGTTATCCTGGTCCTGCGAGTGGAATGAGCACTTCTAATAATTTACAACTTGAAACAGTACCTCCAAAAGATCATGTTTTTTACAGTTTAAATATTTTACATTTACTCTGTAATTCCTTTATACTTAAAAATATAGACAATTTCTTGCAGCTCTTGAACTCAATGTATTAATGGATTCACAATAGAAGCTTGATGGTTGACTAGATAGTTGCATATTCTATATAAAACAAGTTAGTTTCACATTATTCAATCATCACTATTCACACTTTTGGCTATTGTGATAAGATTCTACTGGGCATCGCTAATAGATTTTTTAACAATTGTTAGTCCGTTGATGTTGTTCGTATAATATTTTTGATAACTAGCCAAACCATTGATCTGATATGTTTTGCAAGTACGGAATATCGGGTAAAGAAAGGAGTGCTCATATTTATCAAGTATATTCTGTGATTTAGAATGATCACACAAAAATCATGCAAAATCCTGGCTCTGCCAATTACGAGATGGTAACTTATCCTATCTGGGATTTTAGCCTTGCTTGCTCTGCAACTTGTCCTCATCAAGTACTCTTGCTTAATTTTACGTTTCTACAAGTGAAGATTGCTCGCTTTCCCTCTTTCCTTATTTAGTATTTAGTACTCAAAAAAGTCATAAAAGATATTTGATGTTTCTTGCACAAATTTTAAAAAAAATAGTAATTTGATGGTCCTTGTAGGTTATTACATTGCATCCACTTTTTATGTTCATTAGAGCATCACCATTTGTCTTGCTTTGATGTCCTAACACCAATTTCAATGAAATTTTTCGTATTTTACTTGTTGGATATGTAGTGCAGTCTGCGACAGGATATTTAAGGTGGTGAGTGTTAGGCTAGATGTAGGCACGGAAGTGAGAAGCGTAGCCGGAAGTTTTTTGTTTGATGGGTTCATAGCAGGACTTAAAGACATTGAATGAAAATATTACTACCCGCCAGGAAATCCAGCCTAAGACACGAGTAACAATGGTGATTGACATCATAAGGAAGATTTTGATTAGTGTGGCACAAGCCAAACATGGGCAATTACATGCATTTCTACTTGCTCGCATTATCAACGTGATGAGAAAAATTGCAACTATTCCATTTCTGAAAAAGCTTTTTGAATTCTGTTCATTATTCGGCTCACTCCACCGGTAGGCGGCTGGATTGGTTTGATATGGTGTCTTTGATATCCAATTAAGTGAAATCACTACCAATGTGGTAGATGTATTCATGTGTAGCTGTTGGACTAGGTTCCAGTTTATGAAACTATGCAACACTTCATTACTAATGGGGTTGATCTCTCGATCTGTTGGAAGGCAAATGTAGTGATTCAATTCAAGCATGGTGTTTTGGATGAGAAAGACACGTATGAGCACCATAGAGGTGTTTGCAATTTTACTTCATTGTGCTAAATCATATATTTATAGTTCAGTTGAATGAATGGAATTCTCATTCATTCATATGAATTTTAGAGCCTATGTTTGACGAGCTAATGTTTCTTTTGAGCCCGTGCACAGCACGGGCATCAATATCTAGTAGGCATATAATCCCAAAAGAAGTATGTCCAAAGAGTATTAGGATTATTATTCTAATGTTGCCTAACGTTCTTTTACGATTTTGGTCCCTATTTTACTACAAAGCTACATCCTAACGTGTAAATTCCAATGGTATCATTTCTTGTGTGTTCTAGTATTTAATATTTAAGGATTTCTTTTTCAACCAATATTATATTCATGCTTTTATCTATACTTACACCCTTCCAAAATTAAATTTTATCTTCAAAAAAAAATCACATAGGATAAAATAATAAACTTTAGCACTTTATCTAATAATTAGGACTCTAAATCAACTCAAACTTTGTTAACGCCACAATCATATGCCAAATTTGTAAAGGACTCCAACTTTAAGATTCATGTATGTGTTCGACTTACGTCTCATATATACATGGAAACAAGCACTTGGAAAACATATTTCACAAGAACAAGGAGACTTTGTATAACCTATATATGTTACTTTAAATAAACCATTCCTATGGTTAGATTTAATTGTTCTTCATTGTATGAGTTTTCTCTCAAAGATTATTCTATGTATCTATTTCAATAGCATTCAAGCTTTGGAAATTTCATATCCTCAACTATGTTTGAGCTCATAGGACAAAATCAAATTCTCCTATATTATCGTAGAACTAATCAATTCACATAAGAGGCTATAAAAAGTTGATGATCGATCAATAGATGTTAATATAATGTGTATTGTTTCGTATTATGTATTTATTAATTCCCTCTTTGATCATTCTGAATTTTTATGAATACTTACTGATGTTTGGCTTAAAGTATGCATATTTTTACATATATTGCCTCACATTGTGCTCATGGCTCGTAGATTTAGGATGTATAATATAATGATTTGTACTAATTTATGGTATTTCTACGTGTAGGAATCATTCGGATGCGATATGAAATGAAAGCGCACGAATTGGAGCGAAAATAGGAAGAAAAGGTACAAGTGCACATTTGAGGGCCACATGCAGCGTGGGGCGCTACCTGTGGCGCTCAAAACAGAATGCTGAAAAGTTGAGCTCCAGGGCCAGCGCCCCACGTTGCCCTGGACGCTACATGAACATGTCTTATTTTGATCGGAACTTGGTTATTTCGACCCCAATACGCCTCCAACTCATATAAAAGCCAACCTAAACCTATTTGGAGAAGAGGACGTTTTTTAGAGTAACTCTTGACGAAAACATAAGCACAGAGCCGTCGTGGAGGCTGGAATTCATCAATTTCCATCTTTCTTCCCCCAAACTTAGTAATTTTTATGTTTCTTTGTATGATTTGTTATTTTGCTACGATGTCTATGTGGAGCTAAACTTCACGTTCTAGGGTTATGGTTTTTTCGCGACTATTATTATTCGAATATTGATTTTCATTTCTTGATTTATCATATTAGTTAATTTATTCAATCCTGCACTTAATTATTTGCTTGTTTGATCACCAATTAAATACTATCTACGAATCTTGAATTGAACTCGAAAGTAGGAATTCTAGATTGCATATAGGATTGAGTAGAGCTAGTTCTTGAACCTGGGCATCCGGGAATGGATTCGCGGTTAGGATAGATATACCTAATTGTCTTGCTTGGTTGATTTACAGAAATTATGAATGCATTCTTGTTAACTCTAATTTCATAGTGATATACCTAAGATGCATTTCCTCTAGCTCCCGAGAAAGACATTATATGAACTGGATTAAAAGGGACAGTCAAGTGTAGACTATGGTAGAAAGTCAGGGGAATCCGGAATTGTTGGTCACCAGACGCTCGCTAATGAGTACCGCGTCTTCCCAGTGAAGTAGAGTCGTCTTCATGGGGCCTCAACGATCCTGGTGGCAATTCCAAAGCGTGACGGACCGGCGGGTGGAGGGAACCAAAGACGTTGACGATCGATTCCTTCCAAAGGGAGCTGTTGCCGACCCTTACACCATAAAAGAGCATGCCATGACATTGTTAGGATCTCATATAGGACTTTATGGCCCTAACCTGTAAATGGACCTTTATGAGCTTCTAAAATATCTTTTAGTCCATGACCAATACCCCAGTTGGTCCTATACATGTGACCCGCTATTAGGAAAAGAATTGCAATAACTAAATGGTGATGGGCAATATCAGTCAGCCACAGGCCCCCAGTTACTGGATCTAATCCTCCACGAAAAGTAAGAAAGTCCACATATTTTGACCAATTCAAGGTGAGAAATGGGAAAATCCTTTCGATGACATATGTTGAAGGGATATCTATCTAATCCGATCGAAAATTGCTTAATGAAAGTCTGTATGACTGGTTGTCAATTTTGAGCGATGTAAAATAGGTTCTTTTCTTTCTATTTTGTCTTCAAAATATAAAGGAGTTAGGTTAGCTTGAATAGGTAAGTAAGAACTCGACAGATTCGTATGAGCAATATTAACCCTGTTAACCAATAAACTAGATAAATTAGTTAGTCAATTCAATTAAAGAATACAACAGGAATGTTAGTTAGCCCATAACCCTAGATCGTTTTCATCACATTGATATTATAAAAATCTTCTTTTCCTCTATTTAAAGTTCATTAAGTATTTTCTAGTTAATTAATTTAGCATCACTTAACTCGAACTTCCACGGCCAACTCAATCCTCAAAAGCCGCCTTTCCTGTCGAATTAGGCTCCAACACAATCGTATCTATGCATAATCGATTTAATAACATCAATAAATGCTAAACAATCCAATTCCAATGCTAAATTATAGCTTTTTAATCATTCTTCCCAAAACTTCAAAAATTGACCCGGGCCCGCTTGGTCAAAACATGAGGTTCGGACCAAAATTAAATTCCCCATTCACCACGAGCCCAAATATATAATTATTTTCAAAATTCGACCCCAAAATGAGGTCTAAATCACCATTAATCAAAAAGCCCTAGTTCTACCCAAATCCCTAACTTTCTACCCTTAATCACATGTTTTAGGCCTAAATTCTAGTGGGTATTGATAGAAAATAAAGAAAACAAATTAAATAATACTTACCCAAGAAGCTTTGCTGAAGAAGTGCTTCAAAAATCTCCTAGGAGCTTTGGAGAAGAAAGGGGTTGTGAAAAATTTATGAAATCCCGCAATGGGTTCCGTTTTGGTCTTTTAAAATAACTAGGCGAAATTACCCTTCGCGTTCGTGAAAAGCTCATCGCGTTCGCGATGAATCAGGCCTGAAGACCTTCGCGTTCGCGACATTGGGCTCGCGTTCGTGGAGAGTAAACTCCTCGAGCCCTCGTGTTTGCATCCAAAAGGTCGCGTTCGCGTAGAACAAATTCCCCACCCCTGCCCCAGGCTCATTTGGCCTTCGCGTTCGCGTGGCCAGGACCGCGTTCGCGAAGGGCTAACCCCCAAAGCCTTGCGTTCACGACCTGTGCTAAGCGTTCGCGTAGAAAGAATTTCCTTCATCAAAATTTAATGCATCGCGTTCGCGAGGGTCCTCCCGCGAACGCGAAAAAGGAAACATCAGAAATCCAACAGCTGAAAACCTGCAATTTTTCTTGAACTCAAAACTTCCTGAAACATATCCAAAATACACCCGAGCCCTCGGGGCTCCTAACTAAACACACGTACTAACTCAACAACATCATACGAACTTATCCGTGTGATCAAATTGCCAAAATAACATCATTAGGAGCAAATTTAACCTCAAAATCAAAGCATTTTTCTCAAGCTTCTAAAAATATCAACTTTAGCAATTCAAGTCCGAATCACGTCAAACGACGTCTGTTTTTCACCAAATTTAACAAAAATATCTTAAATCATATATAAGACCTGTACCGGGCGCCGGAACCAAAATACGAGCCCGATACCAACACGTTCTAATCAAATTTCATTTCAAATTTCCTTAATAATTTCAGAAAAATAATTTTCTTTAAAAATTCATTTCTCGGGCTCGAGACTTTGAAATTCGATTTCGGGCATACGCCCAAGTCCCATATTTTCCTACGGACCCTCCCAGACCATCAAATCATGGGTCCAGGTCCGTTTACCCAAAATGTTGACCGAAGTCAAATTAACTCAATTTATAACCAAATTTTATTATTTTTCATAGATTTTCATATTTAAGCTTTCCAGCTATGCGCCCGGACTGCGTATGCAAATCGAGGTGACTCTAAATGAGGTTTTTAAGGCCTCGGAGTCATAGAATTTAATTTAAAACAAATGATGACCATTTGGGTCATCACATTCTCTACCTCTAAAATAACCATTCGTCCTCGAACGAACAAAAGAAGGAAGTACATGAGTCGGGGAATAGATGGGGATAACGGCTCCGCATATCAGACTCGGACTCCCAGATTGGTGCCTCAGCAGGCTGACCTCTCCACTGAACACGAACAGAGGGAAAACTCTTCGACCTCAACTGACGAACCTGCCGGTCTAGAATAGCCATCGGCTCCTCCTCATAAGACAATTCCTTGTCTAACTGGACACTGCTGAAATCTAACACGTGGGATGGATCGCCGTGACACCTCCGAAGCATTGACACATGAAACACTGGATGCGCAACTGATAAGCTCGGCGGCAATGCAAGTCTATAAGCTACCTCTCCCACTCTATTAAGAATCTCAAATGGATCAATGAACCTAAGGCTAAGCTTGCCCTTCTTACCAAATTCTCATCACGCCTTTCATAGGCGACACTCAGAGCAATACCCGCTCACCAACCATAAAAGCCACATCTCGAACCTTACGGTCTTCATAACTCTTTTTCCTGGACTGAGCTGTAAGAAGCCTATCCTGTATAATCTTGACCTTGTCCAAGGCCTCCTGAACCAGATCCATACCCAACAACCGAGCCTCTCCCGGCTCAAACCATCCAACAGAAGATCGACGCCGCCTACCAGATAAAGCCTCATAAGGCGCCATCTGGATACTCGACTAGTAGCTATTGTTGTAGTCAAACTCTGCTAAAGGCAAGAACTGATCCCACGAGCCTCAAAAGTCAATGACACAAGCTCGGAGCATATCCTTCAAAATATGAATAGTCCACTCGGACTGACCATTCGTCTGGGGATGAAATATTGTGCTATACTCAACCCGTGTGCCCAACTCTCGTTGAACTGCTCTACAGAAATGCGAGGTAAACTACGTACCCCGATCCGAAATGATAGATACAGGCACACCATGAAGGCGAACAATCTCCCGAATACAGATCTCAGCTAACCTCTCAGAAGAATAGGAGACTGCCACAGGAATGGAATGTGCTGACTTGGTCAACCTATCAACAATGACCCATATTGCGTTGAACTTCTTCCGAGTCTGCGGGAGCCCAACAATGAAATCCATAGTGGTCCGCTCCCACTTCCACTCGGGAAGCTCAACCTTTTGAAATAAACCACCAGGCCTCTAATACTCGTACCTAACCTGCTGACAATTTAAACATCGAGCCATATATGCAACGATATCCTTCCTCATTCTCCTCCATCAGTAATGCTGCCGCAGATCCTGATAAAATCAACTCTCGGAGTCCATCTACATTAGGCTCACAAACTCGACCCTGCAATCTCAAAACTCCATCATCATCTAAGGTAACCTGCCTGGTGCCTCCGCGCTGCCCCATGTCTCTAAGGACACATAATTGGGGATCATCATACTGCCGATCATGGATACGCTCCAATAATGAAGAACGAGCGACCGTGCAAGCTAACACACGACTAGGCTTAGAAACATCCAATCTCATGAACTGATTGGCTAAAGTCTGAACATCCAAAGCAAGCGGTCTCTCACTGACCGTTATATAAGCAAGACTGCCCATACTGGCTAACTTCCTACTCAAAGCATCGGCCACCACATCGGTCTTTCCCGAATGATATAAAATGGTGATATCATAATCTTTCAACAACTCCAACCACCTTTTCTGCCTCAAATTCAACTCCTTTTGCTTGAACAAATACTGAAGACTCTTGTGATCCGTGCACCCCTCACATGCCACGCCATACAGATAATGCTTCCAAATCTTCAATGCGTGAACTATGGCTGCTAACTCCAAATCATGAACTGGATAGTTCTTCTCGTGAATCTTCAACTGTCGTGAAGCATAGGCAATGACCTTGCCATCGTGCATCAACACTATACCTAGCCCAATATGGGAAGCTTCATAATATACTATATAAGGCCCTGAACCTATGGGAAAAACTAACACCGGTGCCGTAGTCAGAGCTGTCTTGAGCTTCTGAAAGCATGCCTCACACTCATCCGACCATCTGAACTAGGCACCCTTCTGGGTCAACCTGATCCTCGGGGCTGCAATAGATGAAAACCCCTCCATGAACCGACGATAGTAGCCTGCTAATCCCAAGAAACTTTGAATCTTTGTAGCTGATGCTGGTCTAGGCCCGTTCTTAACTACCTCAATCTTCTTCGGATAAACCTGAATACCCTCTGCTAACACAACATGACCCAGAAATGCAACTAAACTCAACCAGAACTCATACTTTGAGAATTTTGCATATAATTGTCTATCCTTCAGAGTCTGAAAGACCACTCTAAGGTACTGCTCGTGCTCCTTCTGGCTGTGGGAATATAGCAATATATCATCAATGAAGACTATCACGAACGAATTCAAATAAGTCTTGAACACTCGGTTCATCAAGTCCATAAAAGTTGCTGGGGCATTTGCCAACTCGAATGACATAACCAAGAACTCATAATGCCCGTACCGAGTGTGGAAAGCCATCTTAGGGACATCGGATGCCCAAATCCTCAACTGATGGTAGCCATATCGCAAGTCAATCTTTTAAAATACCTTGGCACCTTGAAGTTGATCGAACAAATCATCAATCCTCGGCAGTGGATACTTATTCTTGATTATAACCTTGTTCAATTGTTGTTAATCAATACACATTCTCATTGACCCATCCTTCTTCTTAACAAATAACACCGGCGCACCCCAAGGCGAAATACTGTGTCTAACTAAACCCTTCTCAAGCAAGTCTTGCAACTGCTCATTTAACTCTTTCAACCCAGACGGCTCCATACGATACAGCGGGATAGAAATAGCTGAGTGCCCAGTACCAAATCAATGCAAAAGTCAATATCCCTATCGGGCAGGGCTGAAGGGAAAACCTCAGGAAACTCACGAACAACGAGCACAGAATCAATAGAAGAAACCTCAACACTAGAATCACGAACATATGCCAAATATGCCAAACACCCCTTTTCGACCATACGTTCAGCCTTCACATAAGAGATAACACTACGGGTAAAATGACCAGGAGTCCCTCTCCGCTCTAAACGAGGCAAACTCGGTAAAGTTAAGGTCACAGTCTTTGCATGACAATCCAAGGTAGCGTGGTAAGGTGATAACAAGTCCATCCCCAATATAACACCGAAACCAACCATGTCCAGAAGAAGCAAATCTACACGAGTCTCAAGACCTCCAATAACCACTATACATGAACAATGGACGCGATCCACCATAATAGGATCACCTGCCGGTGTAGACACATAAACAGGGGCACTCAAAGAATCACTAGGCATGACCAGATACGACACAAAATAAAACCGAAGCTTCTCTACCACAAAACAGAACAGTACCTGCACCTCCACCTCTAATACTTTTACCTCCACCTCTCGCATCTCTACCTCCACCTCTAATACCTCTACCCC